>JAAGNO010011828.1:62904-93336 GCA_033439905.1 Ceryle rudis
TATTAATATTTTTTTATATCAATGTAACCGTCACGCAAGAATTTGTAATTACGAGGCTTTAAACTTTTATATGTATATAATATTTATTTATAGGTATGTACATATAATATCTATTTACTTATATACTTACATAATAAAAAAAGAACCCCAGCCCTAGGTACAAATCATTTGCAGAGTGTCATAGTCACAGTATCACAGAAGAATCCTGTCTCCTATAAAATGTAAATCGACAGGAGCTTATTATCTAAACTCTGGATGAAGGTGCCCTGGACTAAGTTTTGGAAGTTCACAAAAGGAAGGAATACGCCATAGGGGGTTACTTAAATTACGATGTTTACAGAACAGCCTCCAAGCTTTTAACGTGTTGATGATAGTCTGCCAGGAACTGTAAGTGTACGCAGGGTCTGAAATGGGGAGAGGAAATGGGGAGAGGGAAGGGAAGGGATTAAATGTTACCAATTAGAATCAGTTGCTCAATGGTAAACTGGATTAGTCTAAACTAGTGAGTGTCTAGACTGGAGACTGAAGGAACCGTACAAATATCCTCATTTTTCATTATGTTGTATTATTAGACGCTGTGATTTAGAAAGGAGGAAAAAACCTCACCAATTCTGATGTCAGCCGTAGTCTATTAAAACTAATTCACTTTGTTCCCTCTTCCATCGCAGACACAGAGATGATTGCTGTTGTTAAAGGCAATAAATGCACTGGGCTACCCAGACCTCTGGCGTGATCTGTTATGGAAATGTCTGCGCACGGCTTCATTTAAAGGCTTTGGTTTATTGTTATTCCTTTTAATACTGGTCCAAAGAAGTCCCTGTTTTACTTTCATGTAAGGTCTTGAGACTCGAGCAAAGTTATGGATGCGAATACCCTGAACTGAGGAGAATGAAGACCTCGGTGTGCTTTGGGAAGCATCAGGTCTGCTTCGTGGTTTTATGTTTTATTTTGTAAGACATTTCAATATAAAGTTCCAGAGCTGTATATTCTTTGGAAGTTGGATTTCCACATGTTTAAAATAAATGGTTATTGGCGTTTTTTAATTTTTTTTTTTTAAATGAAAATATGTCCCCCACACATAAAAGAAACAAAGGGCTTAATTTGGGTGGGCTCTGAGGTGGTATTTCTTATCTTTTCACCTGAAAACTGAGAAGAGGAGGATGGTACATACTGGAAAAAACACCAGTCTGTGCTGTATTGTTTTGCAAAATATAATTGTCTGCATTTTCCTCCACACTCGAGGAATACATTCCAATATAGATTGGAAATCCTGGCTTTCTTACTATGCTAATTTTTAAACATCTGATGCTTTATTTGTATCTACAGTTTTAAAGGGATGTGGCCTCTTTTTCCCTTTTCTAAATGGATTTCTTTCATGTTCAGGTTGCTGATTATCTAATTAGTATTTGTTATCCTGTGCATTCTGGAAAGTTATTTTCCTTGCTTGTTAAAGACACAGTCAAATAACAATACTTTTGTTTCTGAAGATGTACAAGTAAGTTTGGGGAAGTCCATAGAACAGCATAAGCTTCTCATTCCACTCTTGGGCAGTTCTTCAGTGTGATTTTTGTAATGCTTTTCTAAACAGTTTCTAAATGCAGTTTCTAAAACTTGAATCCTCTGGTCACTGGATGTATTTAAATGGGCTCTGGACTGACACCCATCCAAACATGTATCATACATACACCAAAAAATTCTGTTGCTCTTGTGCATGAGGAAGATTACGGAAAAGTTCGACAAACGCTGTCCGTTGCTAGCGCGGGTTCTCGTGAGAAACCACCAGCAAATAGTTAGCCATTGTTTGCAGATCTCATCTCAAAGGAAAAGTTAAAAATACAGTAAAATTTACATGACGGAATAACACTGCAAAATGAACTCAAAAAGCAAATAGTGCTCGGTTGACTCGCTGGCATGCGAGCTGCGGTGTATGGCTTCTATTCATAGAAGTGAAATTAAAGGATGCAGTTAAACGCAGTTGTGAAACGTCCAGTCCAACAGCTGCATTTAGTTTGTTTTTCAATTTCTCATTGCCTTTCTTGTTTATTAGCTGTGACTCTGAGGTCAGAATTAAAACAAATATTTTAATGGCAGCATTTATGATGTTGGCAGGGAGCACTACGGCTTAGCCCTGCGAGTTGGACAGGGCTCGCTCTGGGTGGTGAGAGGTAGTCCCTTCGGATGCAAAGCGGAGCCACGATTGGTGAGACTTTTCAAAGAATAATGTCTGTAAATCACGCAGCTGATAAGCGTCGTGGAATCTGCTTTCTAGTCCTTTTAGCAAACTGGACGTGCTTAAAGGATCTTAGTTTTAGGAGGCCAGAAGGGAGGATCCTTATACAGATTTTTAACACGGTAAAAACCAACAGAATTCCTCTCTTCATTTTGACAGATCTGAGGTATAAAGGCCTTTATGGTCTGTGATAATTAAAACCAACTTGTGTGTAAATTATACTCGTCTATTCCTCCTATAGAAATTGTTGCACGTGCTTTTAAGAGTAATCTTAGAGTCTGTGGGGCCGTAGTTTTAGTAAATTGTCTCTACTTCACCACGTTTAAAAGCAAATTATAGAAGTTTTATTTGTACTAAACATGAATATTAGTTGCTAAATGCATTATTGTCCCCACTCGTGCGAGTTCTGCACAGCCATAGATAATACAATAAAAAAATAGAATCCCTGAGGAAGAAAATAAATCAGTGTTTCAGAAATCAGTTCCAGACAGATAGGTTTTTACTTTATGTTTACCATTTCTATAAGCCAGATTTCATGACAAGCTGTAAAATTTGGCTCACAGAAATGGTAAATTATTTGGATTTTGAAAGTTACATAGATCAGTGGTTTAATACAGTTTACAGAGAATTTCTTTTCACCTTCCTCCTAATACTAAGACTTAAAATGATGCTGTTAAATGTGACAGCAAACAGTTGGTTCAGCCTTTCAGTCTAGACCAGCTGCTCATCTTGCTGTAGCAAATGTTATCAGCTGGCCTGGAAATAACCAAGTCCCCTGGTTTTGTAATTCTGTGCCTGCCTTTATTATTACTTTTTTTTATTTTATTTTATAATTTTTTAGGCAAAAATATCTTGCCTACAGTAGTATCTCTTGTCTACAAAATGTGGCTCATGTAGGACAGAACTGTTGAGAAGATTAGCTGAAAAAGGAACTTACCTCTCAGTATTTGGAGTCGGTGTTGTAACTGACAGATGCATTCTGTTTATTGGGTATGGTTTAGAATCATAAAATTGGGATTTTCTGGGATTTAGAGAAATATGAAGCACGAGGATGAATATTCTTTTCTAGGCTATCTTGAGTTTTTGACTGGACTAGATTTGACACGACAAATAAATGTGTGTTTTACCCAAAGGCTGCCTTTTCCTAGAGGTACTGAAAGAGCAAAGGAAGTTGAATTGTGTATTGAGTGTAACTAAGAAATCACAAATTTTACGTTCTGTATTG
Organism: Ceryle rudis; assembly: GCA_033439905.1. Classification (NCBI taxonomy): domain Eukaryota; kingdom Metazoa; phylum Chordata; class Aves; order Coraciiformes; family Cerylidae; genus Ceryle; species Ceryle rudis. The sequence continues at coordinate 66,360 of JAAGNO010011828.1, forward strand.
CAGATTTTGATTCCAGTAAAAACAGTGAAGATATTGATGCCATCAGCTTTTTAGATGGAAATTTTTTGTGATGGCAAACCCTCTGTCTGTTGCCTAAGGAAGTACTTTCTAACTAATATTTTTGTCACTGATACCCAAATATTCTCCAACACTCAAGTTTTTAGCTAACACATATATGAGCAAACTTAGCTGCTTTCTTTCCATGCCTAGGACAATATTCTATACTCAACTGCAGGTATTCCAATTAAAACCAGAATTTACCGTATGTCAGAATTCCTGACCATCACACAGGTTAATCGTGCTTTTTGGCAAGCTTTTTGTGTGATATGTGGATGATAGCTGTGGTTTATAGGTTAAATTTTAGATGATTGGTGACAGTTTTAATGAACGCTTTAAAGTCATATTCATTTTATTGTCTCTAACATAATTTAATTCAGTGCAATTTGCTAGTTAATGGATAGTCTGTTCATTTATCTAGTGCATGGGTCAATAAGTTTCTATCCCCTCTCCCTGTAGAGGGGAGGCAGGGCCAGATCCTTTCTAGCTTGCAAAGGAAGGTATGTTTTATATCACTTGCCCTCCCTGACACACACGCTGTGGGCTCACAGTGGTTACAGCAGTCCCACAAAGGAAGGGGTGCTGCAGGAGGAGTGTGCTCAGCCAGGGTGTGCTGGGTGTGGATGTGCTGCCTTTCCTCCCAGGCAACACCAGCCTGGGTTTCTTTCCCTTTTTTACTTTCTTTTCTTTTAATTTTTTTTTAATTGATCTTTTTTACCAATACCAGCTTCATAAGACAGAAGGGAGTTTACAGCCTACTTGCATTTTACACTGGCCTACACCTTGGCATATGTTGCAGAAGGTGAATTTCCTGTGAAAATGAGGTGGAAATGCCCTTCGTTGCCTGTTGCAGTTCACGTGTGCATTTCAGTGGTGTAACCTGTCGCAGTCAGGGTTGTGGAGCCAGCGAGGGCAAGGCAAGAAGAGAATGTGCTTTATAAAACTGCAAAATCTCCACACGTTCTGGCTGCTGGATTCGTGCAGCGGTTCTGTAAGTGGGTGTTAGGGTGAATAACCTCGGTGTCTGAAGTAAAATCCCCCGCCTCCAGCTGAACTCTGGTAGCGTTTTTCCAGGCAGTACGCTGTCGTTGTGCCAGGTCACTGAGATGCTTACTTCTCAGCCCTTATAGAAATTTGAGACAGTTAATTCTTGTTCTTAAAGCTGGCACCATTCCTTACGAGCACCGAGAGGGATGCCAGCTATCCGCTGTGGCGACTGATCACACGGCTGGTTTTGCTTTGATTTTATGTATTCTTCTATGCCGTCGGATCGGGATAGTCTTACACGAGGAGAGAACAACTTCTGGCTTATCCGGAGAAACAGAACCAGGCTGTCCTTTGCTGAAGATAAACTGTATAAATCAGAGTTTCACAGGACTAATGTACTGAGCTGTTGTTTCTAATCTTTACTCGGAAGGGTACTTTGCAAGCTTTATACCAATTCCTTAAGGATGCTTATGTGTGAATAAGTGGAATGTGAAAACACGCAGATATGTCATGTTCACAACAAGTAAAGGGTAGAGGAATTAGCCCTGAATTTCAGATATGTCCGCTAATTCTGAGAGCCTTGCTATTCAGATAGAGTGTTAGGACGTCTGATAGTGTTCTGCTTGTCTTCAGTGTGAACTGCAGTGCTCTTCTGCCTCTGCAGTTCCGCTTTCTATAGAAGCAGAAATTATGCAGACTAATAGAGTGAATAATTTTGGAAGTTAGGCTGAGCTACTGAGGCAAGCAGAACAGGAAACTGTACCTACGTCTGAATTCCTCTTTTTCACCTGCGTTAATTGGCAGCGCAGAATCCGAACGGGTCGTAGCCTCCTGTTCCCCGTCCGAGGTTTCTAACATCTGTCCCACCAAAGGCGGCAGCCCAGGCGCTGCGGGCACTGTGGTTACAACAGGCTGCATTCAGATGCATGTGCCTTCTCCTTTCTCTTCTCTGTGGTGCGTTTGGCACAGCCTTCGACAGGAATTCCTCAGAAAGTCCTATTGCATAGTAACTGTAATAGACAAGACAATAAGTTATTGCAGGACCTCCCAGTTTCAGATTTTTACTTCTGCTGTTGAACTGGGACTGGCCGATTTGGACTTGGACTGGAGCGTTGGAGTGCTGATGAGCAGCAGAGCTCTCATTTCTTTGCTCTTACTCCTCGTTACTGGGAGCACACGTCCAAATGTGTTATTACTCGTAGTTCTTTTGGGAATCTGGTTAAGAGTCGAAGTTTGCACATCTATTTGAAATGCGTTTTGATCTTACTCATTGCTGTTACTCCAAGGTTAGTGCCTCATTTCTCAGTTAGGCTGGGGAGGGAAGGCTTCACTGTCAAGAACTGTATCTACAAAAAATCCAGTAGGTGGCTGTGGGTAGCCAGGAAAGATGAGAATTATTCTGTCTTCAAATTTTTTTTACAGGTTGTGCTTCAGTTCCCAATTTGTTAAGGCAAGTAACTAGACTTACAGCCGCTGAAAAGGACATTTTGCTACAAAAGCTTAGTGGTGGTCTTCTCTTGAGACAGTGTTTTTCAATAAAAGCTTTTCTCTTCACATCTTAATTGTAGCCGTAGAAGTGGTTGCCAGCTACAGGATTCTGTCAGGGCTTCTTAGCATTTTCGAGGGAGCAATAGACACAATATTTTTCAATACGAGCCCTTAAAACCAAAGTGAAAGTACAATAATGAAGTCAGAGATTGCTGTAGCTAAGTACGCCTTCAATTTGGCAGTAACATCAAGTTTTAAACGGGTGGGATGGGGGGAGATATGTTCTGCTATATACACAAGTAATTACTTACTTACATTGCGTAGAGCAGCTACCTTGCAAGTTTGGAACGGGATGCGTTTGTGGACCAAGATAGGCTCTACGTAAGGCAGGAAAGAAGCAAGGTGTAAGACTTGATCCTTACAGGGTTAAAGGCGAGGTGGTAAGAAAGATTCTGAAGAAATAGGTTTAAGGAGGAAAGAAAGGAGTTCTTAGTGAACAAGAAGCGGGAGACTTTTCAAGCTGTGGTAGTTGACCGAATGAATGGTGGCATAATTCCAGCAGTGCAAGGGAGAGGGGATAGAGGAGAAGTTTGCAAACAGTGTAGAAAATAACAGCAGAAATCAAAGCTGTGGGTGCGACAGTTTATTAGAAAAGGACAGGTTAAAAAGAAGAGTATGTTGAAAATGAGTTGTAAGAACTTGAAACTTAACATCAGGGATTGAAAGCTCATTTTAGGAGAATTGAAGGATTGAGATGCTGTCACTCCAGGCCATGCAGTAGTAACTCCGTGCCAGAGACGAATATTACACAGGATCCCTGATTCTTAATCCATTGCCAAAACCAGTAAATGACACGTCAAATTCAGTTCACATTTGTAGTTTGATTTTGTTGTTGTTTAATTACAGTCATTTCAATGTCAAAGAGGGAAACTTTTCAATTCCGACACTGAATTAGTAAACAGCTAAAAAACATGGTGCTGGTTTATAAATATATGGGGTTTTTTTCTTTTAAATGTGTTAAATAAATGATCTGCTTTCCAGAAGTGTCACTCCTGCCAGTTTAGCAGCTGAGAGCTGTGAAGTGCAACACATCTAAAATTCTAAATAATTACGCTTCCTTGGCTCCAAAAGAGCTTTTCCATCCATTAATAACGAGAAAATTAATGTTGGACCAGCAGTAAAACAGATTAAACTGTATACCCCTTTGGATGCCTGACTGCACCTTTAACGGACCTGAAATTCCTCTGATTATTTAAATGTTCTATATTGAAATGTGATGGTGGCCTTGAGTTAATAGTTAAAGAGGTTTAAATTGGAATGTCTCTGCAGAAGTTTTTTCCATTGATCAGAGCAAGTGGGCAGAAAAATACCTTATTTGATTGTTGGGAAGCATTGATAGTGCCTCACAGATTAACAGAAACTTTTTTCTTTCTCTTTTTCCTACCTAAGGTGTACAATTAGTCTTTTATTAAACATGCAGATTAGTTAAGGTTCGGAGGTGGCTTTTCTAGTGGCAAATGCTGGACAAGGTAATTTATTGGAGTACTGATGTGCCTGCAGCCACCACCTCATTTGGGCTTGGACTTATTATAATGACTACAATTTTCTTCTCAAGTTTGCAAGATTAATTTCATTCTGGAACATCGTCTTCCTGGATGTGTCATCTAAAGTAGAACAAGCTGTAATTATTTAATGACAGAATAGTTCTTTGATTTTTCTCTGGTTATTTTGACTTCTGGTTTTCAACCGGAATTGTTGCCTTTGAGGACAAATGTATTAAAATTACCATAACGGCCTCATATTCAATGAATTGCAATTACAGAGATTGTGTCTCTGTATCAAGTATGCTGGGCCAGAAGGTGAGAAACAATTCACCATCTGTAGCCTGCTCACATGGCTTTATGGTTTGTTTGCGAAGAAAGAGTGTCAGCAGTGAAATGTTGTAGCAGCAAAGGTATAAATAAGAGGACGTGACAGACAGAAGAAAATCTAGCCTGTTCTAACACAAAGTAGCCTTTGAATGACAGCAAACAAATTCTCGTCATCGTGATTAGCCAGGTTGACATTGGTGAGAATGCCCTTTTCATGCCATACTTTCGATGCTGTTTCTCTGTATATTTTTATTCTATTTCTGTACATTCTTCTTTTTCTTTTTTTTTTTTTTCTTTTTCTTTCTTAAATGCCTCCCTGCAGGAAACTGATTTTCATTTTATAGAAATACTTGCCTAAGTCTAGAGCATTTCCCTAGGTGATGGTGGAAGACGCTGAGATCTCCTGAAAATTCAGGAAAATCCTCATCCTTTATATTCTCTATGAAATAACCATTACATTGCAGACAGCTGCGATTTAGACAAATACTGATTAAACCCAATCTTAAATAAAATCACTCTTTGTTTTCTGTGAGTTTATCCCTGGAAGCAGACTGAACAGGATCTCTGTGCTGTATAATCCGTGCAATACAGCATCGCGTCACTTGGGTGGAAGCAATGTCATTTAAAGAGGGCCATCTATGTACCACTGATAACCTTTTTTTCATTATTGCCAAAAAGTCTCGCTTTGATAAGAGGCCTTGAGGAGGTTTTAGGCCTCTGATCTTTTTCAATATGTTTCCTCAGTTTTTCTAACACTTTGGGTAATTTCTGTTGTGTCCTAGTCCTTGCTTCTAAGAGAAAGGAAATACTGGAATCTTAGTGTCTTTAAGCATGAAAAATGTACAATTATCCTCATCTAATGTTATCCGTGGTTGCTTTCTGTGCTGCTGCAGAAAATACCACAGTTTACTGAAGGATGGTTCTTTAGTCCCCTTTTTATGATGATCTTTTAATAGAAATGTTAGTAACTTTTTAATAGAAATTTTACATTTTGTTAAAATTGGTCGTATTTGCCAGTAAATAAAGCAAATTTTAATAGGGTGCTGGACATACTGACGAAATGTGGGGGTACCCATTGATCTGTTTGGGTATCGCTGTTGCTAATACTGTTGCTCTGGTTTGATAGGTGATAGATCTAAAATGAATTCTAAAATATAATAAAATTATTGTCATAGCACGGCAGGCGTTGGTAACGGGTTATTAACTTCCTTTTGAATTAAAGATGCACAACGGTATAAAAAATTATTATTATAAAATTATTTCCCATCTCGAAGTTGCCGCAGGAGCTCGACAATCTTCTGGGAGGTCAGAGTTTTCCCCTCTCTCTGTAATATTTTCTCTATTCTAATGAAAAGAGAAAACCATGCTAATACATTTCAGCAGTAAAAATATTTACAGCAATCTCTGCAACCGACAGACCCCAAAACACTAAAGTAAGAGTCGTGGCTATGGCTTTGTGTCCCTTTTGGAGGAATTACGGGCGGGGTTAAAAGAGAAGGGAGACTGTTCCTTTTGATCTGCTCTCGTTTACTCAGCTGCCCTCGGTGTACCTCCTTCAGTTTCAGGAGGGAGAAACCCATCCTGATAAAGTTTTTAGTATTTATTGGCCATCAGCCGTAGTCAGTCGGCGTTTGAAACCGGTGACTAGTTTTTCAGTATATAAAGCCTACCACTGAGCCATCTGTTGGAGGTGGGAAATGTCTGACGGGTTCCATACACCCACCCAAGCTCCACCTCTGCAGATTAGATTTATAATTCTCCAAAGTGTTACAGTGTGTGGAGATGGCCAGAGTACAGTCATAGGTAATTATTTATTCCAAAAGTATATTTTTCTTTTTCTTCTCTTTCTTCTGACTTGATTTTTTTAAAAGTTAATATTTATATTAAAATATTTTTGATATCTTTATGTACTCGTGTTTATTTTGTGGTGAATTTGGTCATTAAAATCAGATTTTCCTTATTTAGTTAAGTTGTTTTGAGAACAAATTTTATAACTGCGGCATATGTGTTACACTTGGAAATATACATGGGCTTAGCAGCACTAATATTTGGCTGTATTTTGACTAGCATCAGCCTCGCAGAGGGGTTAAGTGTATATAAATAAAGCTACTGTTCCTGGGTCAGGTCACAATGTTTCACAGAACAGTGGACCATATAGACTTTGTCACATCTTAACAAGAGACGTACGCGGCTGCCTTTGCAAGAGAGCTGCAGTGGCTTGGAGAGCTGTAGCACGGGGATGCAGAAGCAGGAGCTCCGAGCGAAGCGCGTATGGACTGAATCAGGAGCGACTGTAAGTCAGTGCGGTTCCGCTGAGCTCTCCGGTCCTGTAATTTGAAAACCTACAAAGCACAGTATTAATTGTGGTGGAATCTGTGCTCAGATTTAAAAAAAAAAAAAAAAAATCTAAAGCCTGAGAGGTGGTTCATATTCTTTTACTCGCTGTTCTGTTCACGGAAAGAGCGTGTTCGCACGGTGGCCGTCCAGGTCTCTCCACGGCTGCGTGTGCATCGAAATGGGGGAGTCACGTTCCAAAATTAAGTACATCCCCGAATATACGTTGCCTCCGTGTCTGCTTTCCTAACATTTGTGCCCTTGGTGCTTTTAAAACAAATCCATCCAGCACAGCTTGGACGTGTTGAGTTCTTCAGTGTGTAATTACAGAATGACATTGTTTTGGAAGGCGGAAAAAACCTTCTGTTAGTCGGAAAGATGGCGTGATTCAAAGTGAAGCTACTCGGGAAACTCAAACCCAAGGTGAAATGGTGTGTACCTCATTTGTATGCATATAATAAACAACTGTGCAATTAGATAGGTGTTATAAATAGGATGTGGTGGAGATGCTTTGGCTGCTCAGGTTTCCTAGATTTTATAGCAAGTACCCAGCGGAGCTTTGCTGCTCTCTAATTTGGCCCTTTGGGCTAACCAGCTGACGCCTAGCTCAAAAGAGTTATGTTCCTACAAGGCCACAGAAGCCTTAGTATTCAGTCTCCGTCTCCTTCGGATTGTGGAGAACTCTGTGTACCATCAGCAACTTCAATCCCACCCTTTAGGCCAACCCTCATCTATCAAACCCGGGCTGAGAGCGAGCGAGAGGAAGCTCCCAGATAAACATACAGCAGCGCCTAAACTCCTAATCACTCTGGGCTTCCGCTTCCAGGCCCTATAATTAGAAGTCCTTCTTTTCCTTGTATTCCCAGTTGACGCAAATGCTTTTTGTGGCTTGGCACCTCATTTAGGGCGTGGGCTTAGTTTATGGCCAGGCCAGAGTCTGGTTTAGTCTTCTGATACTGCATAAATAGCTCTTAGCCCACAGTCTACATCTGTACCAGTTTTTCCTTTTCTATGTATATTCTCCATACTTTTTAACCTTTCCATCCTGAAAGGAGCCTGTTGTTTCCCACACAGAATGCATCAAAAGTAGGAAGCTGTAAATGAAGGTAAACGTATCTGTCAGGTAGAACAAAGCTTTGCTAATTTATTTATTTATTTATTTTCACCTAGCATATCTGTTCCTTCTAAACTGCATCTTAATCATCTCTGTGGATTTGAAAAACCACACAGTAAAAACAGTCATTAATTTGACCTCACTGCGCCCCTCCTACGATGGAGAAGCACGATCAGAATTCTTGCACTGAGATGCGTATTAAGTAATATCTGCTTTACACATAAATTTCCACCGGGTTCTGCGTATGCAAGACTTTCAATTGATTTCAGATGTTATCTGTTAAAGAGGGATTAATGCCAGTTTGAAAAATAAGCAGGAAATCCTTGAGAATTATTCACTTTTCATCTACGATTATTCATACATAAAGTACATCAGAAGAGAAAACATTTTGGACTGAACTTGTGACAGCTTTAACCCGTATTTCCGTCTAAACAGCGTTTCGGGAAAACTGTCACAAAGTCTTTAGAAAACTGACTTCGAGTTTCCTGCGCTCAAAAGTGAAAGTGAGGTAAGGACCGAGATTCCAGTTCACGTTTCTCTACCGAGATTAGAGCTTTCTGCTGGCGTGTTGCAGCGGCCTTTTGTTGCAGGGAGAGGGAGAGAGAAACGAAGTGGCTGAGCTGTAATAATTGAAAACTGTGATTCTTCAGTGTGAAGTAACGAGAGGTGGAAAATATCATCCTCCCCCCAAGTCAAACGTCGTAAAACATCACTGATTTAGTGTTTGAACAACGGTAGTAAGAAAGTTGTTTCAAAATGCTGGTTTATAAACACACGTTCTTTCACATCTGGGGTATTGTGCTTGGGACCTCTGTGTTGATACAAGTTCTGCAAGTCTCTATTTGTGTTTCAGATGCAAATGTGAGCGGGAAATGTCCTCCTTTAACTTAGTGAAAAATGCTCACTAATATAAGCAAAGGGCCTGTTTTCCCTCGGCTTTCATCTCATAAAATGCATTTATTCCAAACAGTGACTGCAGGGTTTTAGCTCAGGCATGCAGAATGGCCAAATCAGATACCACCCATCTTTCTATTTTTAAGCCAATTCCTTTCCACCCACAACTGTATTCTCTTTCACCTCTCCTTCAAGTTAGCAAAGATGGGGGGGAACAAAAATAAACCCAAAAAACCACACAACCCCCCCAAAAAACCTGAACACAACACACGTTAACATGGAACCAAGGGCTGTGTACATCATCTGGAAGTGCTCAGACCTGCAGCTACCCCAGCACATGTCACACCTTCAGTTGGTCAGATACGCTGCGTGTCATCAAACAACAACCGGGTACCAGCGGGTGCTTTATGGATCTGTGTGGTTTATCTTGTGGTGGATGTTCCCAAAGTGAGCTCTCCGGCGATGCCTCGCTCACCGTGAGCAACGATTACAGATTTGGGGGGAAAAAGGAATCTTTGTGAGCAGAAAAGTGAAATGATCTCCCGTCTGCCTTCGGTGGGGTTTATTGCACCATCCGCAGACACCTGCGCTCCCAGCCAACGCTGGAAATGAGATACTGGTTAGCTAAACAACCCACAGCTTTGATGGACAAGGCAGAACGGTAAATCCTGTGTTTTCACTGGCTCGTGATTATTACGCAGCTTTCTGTCTCCAGCTTCTAGACAGATTTTTGGCTTGTTTAAAATTGTTTTTTTTTCTTTATGATCCTCATTGCACTGTGCCATGGGATGGGATACACATGAAGAATGCTGTGCTCAGATCTCTAGGTGCACTCAGCTCTGTGTTTGTATGTATAAAAGACTTCTAGCACTTTGGGGGAAGAAAAAAACATCTAGATTTGCTGAGGCTGACTGTTCCCTGTTGAGAGAAGCATTATATGTTCATCTCTTCCAGCTTCTCCAAAGGTCTTTTCCATCTGGAATAAGTGAGAGCTCAAAAGGACCAAAAGCACACTCAACTTCTATATAAAGCTACCTGAGGCCTGAGGAGAGGCAAACATGGGACTACAGAAAATAAACCCTTATTCTGTTGAATTAGGTCTTTTGGAATATCCTCGTTCCAGTAATAGCAGCAGCCTAATTCTAGCACACAACCCCCTGTTTGCTTCCAGGTCTCTCCACTGGAAATGCAATATATTACTGAGGACCGCACACTTCACTAGAAGGGAAGTGTAGTTTGTGATGTTTCAGAACAGACTTCATGCAAATTGTGTGCATAATCCCACACTAAAGACTTGGCCGACTTGCACTTGAGCAACTTTAGCTGTATTTCCTATCGACACAGTCACTACAAATCAAGGAAATTGCCAGTTAAGCCAACATTAACATCCCGACCGACCTCAGCTCACATGCCTTACCGCCCAAACATAATACCCAAACGCACTCACGGATTTCTTAGCTCCATAACAAACTCTCTTTCATTTCTAACACTCTGAGTCGCAGTAACAGCCTGTAACAGTAAAAGTATGTCTGCTGGAGGGAATCTTGCTGAGGTCAGATTTAAGATTTTGCACTTGTGTGATTTTGAGGAAATGGCTGCGTGCGATGTGGGTGGCCTTGCGCTCTGTCCTGCCGGCTCAGTGGTCAAGCTGAGAAGGAAACTCGTAGGCAATTTTGTCCAGAAATGCAATTTGAATTTCTCTCCCATTTTGTACCTTGCTGCTGGTGGGTCTCAGAGTCTTGAAAATACTTGTTTACCTTCACAAGGTCCTTGTTTCCTAAGAGTTATGGTCAAGAGAAACCGAGGTGTATGCCTGTTCATGATGAATTATCCTGCTCGGAGACTTCAAGACTCTGCTCTTCCTGCCACGAGCTGAGACATGTGCTCACAAACTTGCTTCAGCCTCAGAGGAGGAGGTGGCGGCACCCGGGGCTGACATTGGGCCCGGAAGGTCAAGGCTTTGGCTGCTGCAATTTTCCTATTTGGGCTTAAGGGGAAAAGGGGGATTCTGGGATTGCCAAGGAAGGAAAACACTTTGGATTTGAATAGGTGTCATGAGAATATGGAGACCTAAGCTCTCTTCATGAAGGATAGAAGATTTCAGTTGTGTTTTATGAGGAGAATCAACACAACAGAGCTCTGTGGGAATTCCTGGTTTACTTTAATAGCTGGATACCTTGAAACTTATTTAGAAGGCGCTTCAACGTAGCTGTTGAATTACTACGATCACTTTATACTCGATGTTAATTAAATGTCGGAGGATTACTTCGGGTGATAACTTCTTAAACTGCATGAATAAGCGTGATGATATGGACATCTTATACAGAAAAGTAAATGTAAAGTTTGTATCCTGCAGTCTTAAGTTGTGCCACAATGCTGGTTTTTTCTTATATGTACAAATGTATGCATATTTTGTATAAAAACTTAAGCTTTTCTGGCAAATTGACTTTAAATATGTTAGTAATTGTTTAAAAACTGGGTTATGGACTGACTCGGAGTGGGGAGAAAAGTAAATAGCATCTCTAAGGTACTGTGATTCTGCTGATCTAATGTAATCGTGTCAGTACATCTATCAGTGACCCGTTTCCAGTGAAGGTAGCACCTGATTTAATATTTAACCTGAAGGCTCCCACCTCTGTTTTGCTGCCTTTCAAGCAATAAATCAAAGAGTTTCTTTCATGTACATTTGTAAGAAAGATGCTTCTTCGGGATTGGTTTTGGTATGGGTTGTTTCGGCTGGGTTTTGATAATGGCTCTTCTGCCAGAAATGATCACTGTGGAAACGTCCATCTCTTTTACGCTGGCTCTTTCCCAGGGAAGAGTATTTTGGGGGTTTTCTCTAACATTAATCACTTTAATGCTTCATATTGGTCACACAAGTTTAGGTAGAATATTCCCGTATTTTTCAGTTGCCTTTTGTGGACTTGTATTGTAATGCTTTAGTAATATTGTTGATATGATTTCAGTTGAAGTTCTGACTTGTTTTTATGAAGTGGATCCCTTTCAATTCAGTTATTTTCTGCAACTGTTTTCTTTCATTCCAGAAAACAAAATGTAAACCGCGCTAGCTTTTTTAGATAGACGTTCGTAAGCCTCCTCCTTTGCAGTGATTAATCTGTTGTGCTTTTGTGTTTCTTTTTTCTTTTTCTTTCTTTTACCCAGGGATGTTGCTGGTCACTACTGACACGTTAGGCCATGATTTCCATGTTTTTCAAATACTGACACATCCTTGGTCATCATCACAAAGTGCCGTCCATCATTTGTATACACTTCACAGGGGAGAGACTGAAGCCAAAGTAAGTTAAAACTATTTGCTGAAGAATAATCCCCAGACACCTTATACATTTTGTGTATGTTGGCACTTTAATGTTTGTTTCAGCACACAAAGAGCCTTTCTTATGTTATAGCCACAGAAAGGATAAGAGCACAGCGTTTAACCTGGACAGTAATAAATTCTTGCCCTCTACAATGAGGTGCTGTCAGATTTATTCAGATATGACACTACCTCCAAAGAGTCCAGATTATTAGCTGTGTTTGTACTTAACCTTTTCTCATGTAACATGTTAAACATTTGTCTAGTGCCCGTGAAGCAACTGTCAGGGTTTGCTTGACTTTGGTGGTAAAAGCCAAAGGCAGCCAACTGAAGAGCTGGAAGGAAGAGTTAATCAAAAGAGTGCAATTAACTCTTATCTCCACTTCAGCAAAGTGGGGGAACCTGTTGGAGTCTGTAGTGATGCGGATTTAACTCCCCAGTTTAAAAATCCCACTCTTAAAGGTGGCAGACTAAATGAGGCTATTAATGGGGGGGGGGAAGTCTGAAATTATATTTAAAAATGCTCAGTAAACGGATTTCCTGCTAAAGGGGGGGAAAAAGTGGGAGGGGATCACTGTGCTGGAAGCAGTGCAGTGTGCTGTGCTTGAATCCTTCACTGTGATGCTCTTAGGCATCAGAAGAGCCTCACCTTTGTAGCACTGAGTAACTGTTGAAGAACCTGTTTTAAATACATAAATAAAAATGTCACCACAGGGTAAGAACTGAGTATTGCACTTGCTGATGCAATTACACGCTGAAAGCACAGACTTGTGACAGTCTGGCAGATGTAAACTAGTGTGACAGAGAGAAGCCTGGGGCGCTGTGATTATGACCCTGACACTGGAAGCTTGGATTATTGTGGTACCGTGGTTATAGCTCCTTCAAACCTTTTCTTTTTAATTATTTTTTTTTCTTTGAGCCATGCAGTTTCCCCGGGTTTTTGCCTTTCCTTTGTAACAAGCAGAATCTGAAAGCTTTATTTAATGTAGTAGTGCTTGATAATGTTTCAATCGGTGTTGATTTACATTTTTGGATGTTTAAATATTCTAAAGCTTTGCTGCTGCTCTTCTGGAAAAGTGTAATTACTGTTACAGGTAATGGTTTACTACAGGAAGGAAGAACCAATCTGGAAAGAGACAGGAAATTAGGAAAAACGGTCCTTATGGGATAATATACATATAGTATTTACATCTAATTTTTAGAAATCCTGTAAAGGCCATTGAGATCTGTGCCTTTACATACGCTCTGTCATCTATTTGAGCGTGTGCTGTAATGTGTTTAATGTTTTAGAGCTATTTTTGTTCTACTTTCACACCAAAAATGGGCAATACCCTATAATCAGTAGTGAAACCCAGAGCATAGGACTCCAGTCACTAGGAACAAAGACGTTCTTCTGTTTTTTTACAGCTGATAAATTTGTTTTTAAGGCATGAATTGGGGAACCAAACGTAACGCGTTTTAGAGAAAAAAACCTTTATTGATACACATCTGGGGGGGGGAGGATATAGTATTAGCATCTCTGTGAAAGCATTGCATTAAAATTCTCAGAATCAACATAGTAAAGTTTTTTCCTAGCTTGCCACACAGTTTCCATTTGGGATGTGAACAGTATAGCTTTTGGAAAGGTATAAAATAGAGAAACTCAAACTGGTCTGGGGCGTATTGGCAGATTTCACAACTCCCTTGATAATTAAACTATCCAGCAACAATATGGCATTGGTACCTGCCATTCTCAATACACAGCTATCACTTAAAATATTTATGTAATATGATGTAGGGCTTTCCTTTTTGTTTTGCAGTAACAGTACTGGTAGCTGTTCAGCGAGTAGTACGCGGTGCTGTTCCTTTGTTCCGTAAACTTCACGTATGAGTTGTGTTAGACAAGAATTTTGGAGACGGTTCAATTTAAAATGCCTAATGCAGATATTCCGAGGCACACACTGGAAGCCTCTGTACCTCCTTTCTTGGTTAGTATTTATGCATTTGCAAACAGACTTTTTTTTTTTTCCCCCCCTAGTTTAAATCTAACTGTGAATCGAGGCCAGTGGTCTTAAAGGTCACCTTCTGTACTGGAGCTATAAAAAGTTCTTATTTGTGTTGATAGACATGAGTGATTATCAGTGTCAAAATTTGTTTAGCCAGTACCCGTTACAAACTGTTTAAACATCCTCATTATGCCCTTGTTACATGTGGTATTTTAATGTCCATACTGAAATCATCTGCTTCGTCTGTGAGGTTCTGGCCAATAGTGCTTCACCGAACGTTTTCCACGTGTGTGGCAATCCTCTCACAGCCTGATAAACGATTTTTTTTCTCTTACTTTTTTATCAGTAAACATCCTTCTTGCACATACTTCCTACTAATGTTAAAAGACCATTTAGTTCTTTGCAGTCCATGCTTTGTGTAATACATGGCATACCAACTGGACTCTGGCAGCAGAGATTAGGGAACCGTATCTATCAGTGTTCTAAATATTGACAGGTATATCTGGTGTTACAGAATATTTCAACTGTAATTTCTCCCAGTTTAGAATATCAGCTTTGGAATATCCCCTTTTGCAGGGCCGCAGAATTCCCGGTGTCCATTGTACCCTGGTAGTTGGAGGGTGGAGCAGTAGCTTGGTTATTCCTCATCTGTCTCCTGAGAGAAGGTGGCAGGAAGTCCCCTCTGTCATTTGTATACAGAAGCATCCTAAGTGGATTAAGCTGCGTGCTTAATGTATATTAAAGAAAAAGAAGCAAGTGTTGTGATTTAATAATGGTGTTTTCTGATCGATTTACTGCAATCAAGCAGTGTCTCTTAAGTCACCCACATGTCTTTCTACTGAGTCAGATGTATTAGCTCTACTCTGACTTTGACTTAATAAAACTAAAGAACATATGCTTCACTGTGCATTAATTTTTCTAAATTCCAGACAAATTCTGGTTTGCGATTGAGAAATTTCATTCTGAAAGACCATTTCTACCTTTTCCTGGCCATTTTTGAAATACAGAGACTGGTCAGAAAGTAATACATACCTTTTTTTAATCTCCTTTCATGGACATCAGGATGTCATCCTTAGCCGAAGCAGAATTTGCAATGAGTTGGTCACTCCAACCAGACAGCGTCACTGAAGTCACGCCGTTAATGAATGGGATAAAATACAGACTTTGTGCTTTGATTTTTATAAAGGAAAAACTGAAAGTTGGTTGTAATACCGAACGTTGCCTTGGCGGGCTATCCCGACAGCTGTACTTAGAATTCTTTGTAACATTTCTGCTGGATGGAGGAGAAGGGATGAGGCTGTTGGAAGTTCCTCCAGAGCTGAGCTCTCCCTGTGCTGCAGTGCTGCTCACAGCAGACTGCTGGTGTTCAGAATGTGTTCAAGACATGGTCACAGGCACCTCGTGAACGACTGCCGGTCACTTTTCCCTGGAGGTGTCCCAAGGCACCTGCTAGCTGTCTCCCAGGCTTTTTCTTTAGTGATCTTCTGTTTAGGGCTCTTCTGTCCTGCCAGCCTGCTTGGTGGCTTCATGGTGCTGAGGGAGATGTAGGTACTGGGCTTGGTAAGGTAGTGGTTTTGAGCTTGCAATCGCTGGGATACAGTTAAGGGTAAGGAATAGTATTCTCCTTGACTGTTCACAGCTAGTCTTTGTAACATGGTTTTCCTTTTCTCTCTCTGCATGCTTTGAACAAAGAAACAGAGTGGGTTTGAGTTTTCAAGTGTTGTTATTGAAATCTACGTTGTACTTGCTGACTTGAGCAGCAAATATAGGAAGAAGCCTTATCTGCTGAATAAAACATTGAGTTGGGACCGTGAAGATCACTCAGTTCCTAACAAAGCCGCTGACATTTCTGTGTGACTTGGATGGAGGTGGGAAGCAGACCTCTGTCTGATACAGGAATTGTGAGGACAGTGGCCATCACAGAATGTGAAGTGCTCAGCTACTGCATTGGTTCAAGCGATGAGAGTCCCAAAGTCACAACATTCAAAGTTCTTTTCTGCAAACGCAGACAGGAGTCACTGTTTCAGTTGCATTGGATTAATATCTTTTAGTCTTTAAGTGCCACTTGTGCTTTAGAATTTTCTTTTTTTTTCTGAGTAGGTTTGACGTGCTGTGTTACATCGTGAAGGTTCATCGCGAGCACCGCTCGTATTTAACCCTACCAGAGAGAGGACCGAAGCTCTCAGAGAGTCCATGCTTACACCATTCAGCCCTAAAGGGGAAATACGTGCACGTGCAGGTGGTGCACATTTTGGTTAAGGACACATTTTCTTGTCCTGCAGTTCTTGCATTGTGAGTCGATGCTTATTGCACTCATATTACTGTCCAAGAGCGTTTGCAAGGTTCTTAAGAAAGGTATGGCATGTTCTGAACTGAGGAAGCTCATTTGCTTGCAGATGAAAGTTAGACTGTCACCTGATGATCCTTTCTCTTTGATCTGAAATTGTAAACAGAAAAAAAAAAAAAAAAAATCCCTGAAAACAGTATTATCTCAACCTAGAACAAATAAACGGAATGATAGCATCACTGGGCTGGTGGCCAGGGTCCTCTGTAATCTTTTACGCTGTCAGACTTTTGTTATTCTGACTCTCAAACTGCTGTTGTAAGTGACTTCAGCCAGCGTAGGTAAACAGAGGGAATGATAAAAACATTCCAGCATGGGCTGCCACAGAACATGTGCAGTTTTACGCTTTTCCAGGGAACGCGTGAATGGTTTTGTGACGTGATTTCCTAGAGACTGCTCAAGGTTGTGTCACGTCCGTGTCCAGGTAGTGAAATATTGGAATAGTTTACAAATATTTGATGTAAACCTCTATGGTTAGGAGAAAATTCTTCTCTTTTGACATACTCATGTAGTTGCAATTATTGAAAGAGTCTCTGGAAGAGAGACTTCATTTCTAGGAAGGAATCTGGGAACAGTCTTGAAATAATAAAGATTGATTTAGGGAAGTTGATCAGTCTTTGATGAAAGCAGACAATAAGAATCTCTGCAATTAGAAGCAGCTTAACTATCTCAAGGAGACGGAGCTCTGAGCAGAGTTGTGTTTGCAATTTCAGTTATTAATAGAGACCAGCTACTCTGGCAGAAGGACCCTACGTGAACATCTCACTGCGCCCAGTTTCTGCCGTCATTTCTATACCAAACTGAAATCAGTTTTGACAACTCGGGGAGACAGAGTTGAGTCTGTTTGGGTCTGATAAATCTTATTGTGTAGTCCGTGATTTTATTATTTTTTCATTTCTGGTTGTTGCTACATCATTTCCTTAATTTTCTCAACTCAAAAAATTCAAATGCAGACCGGTTGTCTAATTTATTTTGACCCTTGCCTCCTTAGTACTGCCTCTCTTCCTCGTTGTTTAATGATATTGGGTTTTTATTTCTGCCATCTTCCTGCACAGCATAATTAAATACTTCAGTCGTGTCCTTCAAATAGTGGTGTGTTTTCGCTGTGACATTGCACAGTGTGCATGAAAGTGGCTGAAGTTCCTGTTGCAGTAATGCTAGCCGTGCTTTATCGTTCTTTCACTTCACTATTGAAGCTTAACTGAATGCAGAGAAACACACAGGATTATACGTGTTGTTCCTGCTGTAACTTGCCACAACTGAAAAGGGGGCATTAGGGGAAAAAAAAAAAAAAAAAAAGAGCTATGGAAAAATCAAAAATTCATTTTAATCATTGATTCAAACCCACGCATCAGGAGTGGGTTTGCCTGGGGAGGTTCTGTGGTGGCTCACTAGAGCTCCTTCTCCTTTCTAAGAAAATAAGCAATAGCCTACACCGAAGCGGAGTGCATCAAGTTAGTACAATATTAACTTTTAGAAGGCCTGAAATAGGGCGGCTGGGTGTGGGCTGTCAGTCATTCCCAGGAGCTGTGGTAAACAAGGTCACTGCCTGTCCCGTGGGTTTGGTTGTGTAATCAGCCATTCCTCTGAGCAGCCTGTTTAATAACTGCTTTTAAAATAAGTTTTCTGTGTGCTGCCCTTACTTCTGTTTTCTTTCAGTTGTTTGTTTGTTTGTTTTTTAATTTAAGTTGTCAATATGTTGTAATTAACGTCGTGTTGATGTTTGGAGAAGCTGTGGGAATATTCTGTGATCCCATTCTGTGGGTAAGAAAGGAATTCTAGCAAACGCTCATATACATCTCTCTTACATAAAATTAGCAAGTGTATGTCAGCTGCAAAGCCTTCCTTCTAGATTTTTCAGAATCTCAGAAATGACTTTGGGATCTGTACAGTCTTGAAAGCCGATCTTCGGTAGAGCTGTGGACACGTGACACGTCCTTGTAGGGCTCCTTCTATTGAGTTACCCGACTCTCTCACTCAGCTCAGCCTCCGAACGCGGCAGTTAAATTGCCATGCAGATTTTACATCGTAGTTTTGGAAACGGAGGGAAATAGGCTAGTGGAAATTG
Source organism: Ceryle rudis (assembly GCA_033439905.1). Taxonomy (NCBI): domain Eukaryota; kingdom Metazoa; phylum Chordata; class Aves; order Coraciiformes; family Cerylidae; genus Ceryle; species Ceryle rudis. Next base: position 84,815 of record JAAGNO010011828.1, read on the forward strand.
AAAAGATGCACAAAAGAAGAGTAGTTGAGGGAAAGCAGAAGACAGTATAAGATGGAAAAAAGTCACCGAGGTTAGAAGTGAGCGATGTGATGGGAAGGGCTGCGAAGCACGAATAGTGAAGGTGAGAGAAATGACAAAGCTGAAGGAAGAAGCTACATGGTGGAGTCACAGTGGTAATTTTGTGAGGGTACTGAATTTTATTTTCAACAAAGTTATCATATTAATACAGGTAAGAGTCAGTAGTAGATAGGAATGTAAGAGGTGCAGCATGTCTGGGGAGCCAGAGCCACTTTTGGGTTTGACAAGTACCGATTAGGATTCGTGGAGCAAGCCACAGAATCTATAAAACAGGGACACGTTCTCTCAGACCTGCTGTAGAACAGGAGGCACACCATACCTGGTTTAGACGTGGGCTGCTTGGAGGATGCGTGCTGTTATCCTTAGAACATTCTGTGGTTGTCTCAAGTGCATTCCTCTGGGCCAGGAGAGGCTTTGGTGTTTCTAATGACGACCTTGAAGGATCCAGGGATTTCACCAAGACTTCTGGATATGCAAGAAATGTAGCTTGAAGCTTAAGACACCAAACTGCACACAAATCAGGAGGAAGAAGTGTTAGTAAAGCCAGGAGAAAGCACTGATGTTCCCACAAAAACATTTAGTATTGTGATTTCAAATGTCCTAAAGGTTCCTGAGTCAAACAAAATCCCAGATCTAGAATTCCCTTTACTGGCCCAGGCAGAAGCCAGTAGATAAAATTTTGAAATTCAGACATGAGTATTAAATCCGATGTTGACCTTGAGCTATAGAATAAACTTTGCATCGTGAGAGATCTAGTGCTCTTGGTGCTTTATTAACGTCGATCTGTAAACACTACGGGGTCTTGATTGATCCTTGGTATCTAAACATTACATCATAATTAACAACAAATCCAGAGCTATATTATAAATACATGAAATAATAGTACATTAACCTAAAGGACAGCAATAAATTGCAACGCTTAGCATAAACTTGAAAACCACTAATGGGCCACTGTGCAGCTTGTTTATACTAGAAGCAGTCAAGAACTCTGTGTAATGTACAGTAACGGCGTGGTGGAGAACAGCAGGGCTGAGAGGATAACTGAGATTTTTATTTTGTGTGAACACACAGAGCTGATTTTTTCAAGTCTTTCCTGAGAGTGTCGTGATGAGCATTCTCCTTTCAGCCTGGCCCGCTGCTCGCTTCCGCCACTGCTGCAAAGTCACGGACTCCTTTGCACCGCACAGATGGATTTGTGCTGGTTTGATATGAACGTATTTAATTCGTGAAAGGGGAAATACTCTCTGATTTACCTCCTTGAACTGTCTGTGGTACTGCTGCTCGTCCTTTATCTGTGAAAGGCAAACAAGACCGTTTTTGAGACCGGTAGGAGACACGTAGAACTGCTGCGTGTGGAGCAGAAGTTTCCAGAACACTTTTTGTGGCTGCTGAGTAGGTTTTCGTAGCTGTATTCCTATAAATCTTGATTCATTTCACACTCATCTGCCAACACTTCCCCCCCCCCTGTTATTACTGAGTCTTAAAACCCTGTTTGTTCTCTGTCTCTGTGGTTTCAGCCATATTTTAAGTCGTCATGACCATGATACCCACTCCCTAACTGCAGGGAGTGTTTGTGATGGTTATTTTAACGAGAACGTTTTGGATTACATTGTTCCAAACTTTCTTCCTGAAGATCAGGAATACTTTTTTTTCTGTGTAATGTTTACAATGAGAAAAAAAAAAACAAAACATCCTGTAATGATTGTTTCCCAGTTTCTTGGCTTGTGTTGTCATACGCCAGGACTGTTGTATGTGTATTTAAAACAACCTAATCCTAAGGATGCGTAGTGAAGACTGAGTATTAATGTAGAAACACACGCATTTCTCTTGCAGAGTTTAGGGAGATACAATTTCTTTCTTTCTCTGTCATCTCACAGAAATGCCTTCTGAAAACACTCTACCAAATAATAGATGGTTTGAGAGATCAAGAGGGGGCTTTAAAGCTGGATCTAAAATGAATGCCAAATATTTGGAAAGCGGTGAATTGTTCCGAGGGTTCACCTCTAACCACAAACGTGGCCATTCTTTGTGTTATTAGAGAGTAGAAAACAGGGCCTTGGGATTGGGATTATATTCCAACAACCTTAATGCTTTTGTTACACCGGTGATCTTTCTGTTGTAACTACGAATGGCAATTAGAATACAGTTCTTACGTTTAATTTGGCTGGCAGAAATCACCTCTTTAAACGGCAAGCATTTAAATACTCTTGGTGCCATCATTTTTCTCTGACTCCGCAGCTTTGGGGTTTCTTTTTTTGGCTTTTGTTAATCCCTGTGGGGTCCCTAATCCTTTTTGAGCAACCTATTAAAGTGAAACACTTTGTAGACAAACTAGGAGCTGTAAGTGCTGTGACTTGATGTGGGTAATACCAGAATTACTGAAAGTGCCAAACCTGTCAGGTTCTGGGGAGGTTGTTAAGTTATATCATCAGCAGATCATTTGGGTATGTCACCATCATTGAAAAGAGCAGGTGTGTAGGGCTGTTTTTTAGTTTATCTGTGTAATGTTGATGAAGCATTTTGTGTCGTGACAGTCTGTCAGCCAAATATCTTGTCACAAGTCACAAGCCTTAAATCCTTTTTTTTATCTCAAAGGCTTCAGGGCTCAGTTGGAAACTTGCACTTTGATGGATACTTGCCGCTTTTGTCTGGAATAGCTGGAGTGCATTTCTGGAATATTTGTCAAGATTTTATCAGTGTTTACTCCGATTTGAGTACCTAGTGTATTGTAAAACTGGCTTCAGTGAAATCTTAAAGAATTTTATTTAGTTCATGCTGTTTAATAATATAATGGAAACTAATCCGTCTATATGTTTGTTTGCCGTCTTAAATCCCGCTTGCGTACGTGGTTCTTTTTAGTCAGCTTTTACCTTTAAAAACATTGGTGGAAGAATTGTTTTTTTTTTTTTCTATGATAAATCATTTTAAGCTAGACTACTTGTTTTCTTGAGTCGTCTGCCAGTACAGGGTTGGAAACAAACTCTAATCTCTCTTTTAAAGCATTCCTTCAGGAACAAGAATTTGCTTTCCATCAAAGCATTGTGTAAAGCACGCTTAAAAGAGAATGAAATCCTTCTGGACTTCATGTCTGAGGTCTACGCAGGGTGTAACTATAGTAGGAAATATTTAACTGTTTTTATATTTGCTTCAAGATTGACCATTTTAAGCTAAAATAAGACTTGGGTTTCTCAAGTGGTGGATAAGGACTCACACGCATAAGATGAAATCTAACCGGGGTCTTTCCTGGGACTCCAGTAGCTGATTAGTTATTTGTTTTGTTATTGTTATGTGTAAAATTGAGTGGATTTATAGAGAGAAATGGCCAAAGTTGTTCAGTTTCTTCTTGACAAAAATTTTTAATCCCAAAAAGCTCCTCGGGCCAGGGATAGCTGGATGACTGGTGGCTCCACTGAGGGATACACTGATAGTGGCAGGATTAGAGGCGGCTGTAGACAGCTTTTGAAAATACTGGCCATTGATTTTTGGTTTGTTATGTAGAACATGGTATTTCTGTTGACTTAAAATACAGCTTTGAGTGCCAGTGTTTGTCAAAATCAGGCCCAGCGGTGAGATCTCTCTCTTCTCTCAAAAAGGGAGAGCCCTTTTCCCCTTTTTGGGTAATCTCTAAACATTAAAGTAAACAAGCAAATAACAAAACATGTAATTGACATGATTTCCCGACTCTATTTAGAACTAAGTTCTATTTGAAAATTACACTGAGCCCTTGTGGCTTTCTGTAGTACTTTGCAGAATGGTTTGTTCTCGTAGGCCTGTTGAAAAGGAAAATCTCAAAGTATTTTGAAAAGTGCGCAAAATTTGGAACTGGGTGTTACACTGCAGCTTATAATAGAGACAGAATAGGGATTGAACGCTACGTTCATTGATATATACGCAAAAATTCAAGTTACTGCCTAAATTCGGGGGCTTTTATTCAGGTTTCCATTTAAGATTTGTGTTCATTTAAAACGGGATGGTCCGTTTCTGTTGTTCGATCTGTGTACACCGGTGACTACATTCCCATTTTGCTCCTCTCGTTTCTAGGTACAGGATATCTCCTTCAGCCACGACTGTCGCTGGGTGGTGGTCAGCACCCTTCGTGGTACTTCCCACGTTTTCCCTATCAATCCTTACGGCGGCCAGCCCTGTGTCCGAACACACATGTCACCCCGGGTAGTGAATCGCATGAGCCGATTCCAGAAGAGTGCCGGGTTGGAAGAGATCGAGCAAGAGCTGACGTCTAAGCAAGGAGGACGCTGTAGCCCTGTTCCAGGCCTGTCAAGCAGCCCGTCTGGCTCGCCGCTCCATGGTAAGATGTCTCGGTACCTGCCGTGTAACTGCCTGACACAAAAAGATTTGGTTCCTAAATACCTTTGAAGATGGTGGTCTAAAGATCTTCCTAAGCTTTCAGCTTCACATTTCAGTAGTAGCCGCTAACAGCCTGAACAACACGAATGTTGATGTTACTGGAGACCGCAAGAACCGCTGCGGTTCATTTTCTTGGCCTGTGTCGTTGGCGCCACTAAAAAATGAGTTTCGTAAAATAAGGTGCTGCAGGTATTGTGCAAAAATATCCAGTGTATGCAGGTATTATGGGGGTGAGCCAAGGTATACATACTTCAGAAAGACAGTTCTAGTTTTGCAGCTTACTTAAGTAAACTGCGCTATCACAGCTGTCTTAATAATTTCCACTCGAAACTCTTAAAAATTTGCACTCCAAAGTTTTGGGGTCTTTTAAGTTTCAGGTTTTGTTTCCATCTAGCACACGGTCAGTAATCTGGTCTGTACTCAAATGCAGGTACCTAAAATTCTCATTGCTCGTCAGCACTGGAAGGCACCCAAGATGTGATCTGAAGTTTCCTCCTCCTTGGAGACATTTGTGGATCTATCGTTTTGCTTTCTCTCTGCTCGTTGTACAGCAGCTCAGCATGTCAGGCTTGAGACAGGCTGGGCAGTCCTGTGAAGGTTTACCATGGCACATCCAATCCCTTTTAACTGTTGACATCATGTAGAGGGGAGGAAGGAACTACCAATTTGTGTAGCTTTCATCCAAGCAATTCTGGTTTCTGTCAAGGGAAATTGCAGTTAAGTTGTTCCCTTTACAGTCCTCTGAGGTACATTTGAAGTTTTGAATGGATTTGACACTTCTTTTTTTGAGGAAGAACAAGCAGTTTCATTTGCTCTGGGGTCCTTGGTGGTGCTCTGGGATCCTCAGTGGTGCTCTGGGGTCCTCGGTGGTGGACAGATTTTCTAGGTAGGAGGAAGAAGTGCGTGGACGAGTTACTGAGAGAAAGGGAGCAGCATTTGTGGGAGTGTCTCAAGAGTTTTAAGGCTTCAGATTTCAAATGTCTGTCTTGAAATATATAAATTGTTGGGTTTTTTTCAAGATCTTTTGCAGACATCATTGCTTAAAAATTAGCTCTGCTTAAACAATCAGCTCCATTTGAAGGCCACACATGGGTGATAAGAATTAAGGCAGGAAGGTAACTGGTTTCCAGAGAACTTCACGTGGATTTTGCTCAAACTTTCTCACAGTGTAGAAGGCCTTGAAGTTGCACACATGCTAAGACTTGTGTGCTGGTAACATGCAGACCTTCGTATGAAGCTTTTTCACATGAAAATTTTTTCGTATGAACGTTTTCCATGGGAAATTTGTGGGGATTTTTCTGGAAGAGTTAGCAGAGTAGGCAGAGCCTGGTGATTATTTTAATTTTTGATCTCCAATGTGTTTGTTCGGATTGTAACAGCTCCTTAACATACTGCATTGTTAAACTATTGTTGTTTAGAGGAGCTATGGCTGTCTGGTGACAGGACTGTGGACTAGGACTCGGAACAGAAAAGAGCAGTTCTGGGTTTAATTCTTTACTTATAACTCACTGTGTGACCCTTGGTAAATTTTATTCAGCTGATTTTTGTCTATCAGCTTTCTGCTCTGTAACAAGAGTGATAATTGCAGTGTTCGCCGTGTGTGGAGTTAGCTGGGTTTTTTTCTTGAAAAAAAAGTAGTACTTGAATAGCTTTCTTCAAGAAAAAATAACTGTTACCTTTCTTAATCTTCTCTCTAAACGCAGCTGATTACCATGGGAATCCAACTAAAGACCATGTCCTGGAGAACACCATTAGACTGGGACAAATTGTTGTTTAAGTGACAGGTTCAGAGAAGACTCTGATAACCTGGTTTTATCTCTGGAGGATTTTATTTGAGGTGGAGTCATGTCATCGTGGTTTTCCTCTTACGTCCTTTGCAATCTAGAGAAGTTCAATAAACCCTAAGTTAGAAAAACTGCTGTTAATCCTCCTGCTGGTATTACAATAGCATTGCTCCAACCTTAGGCCAAATGACCACAGCGCTGGCTCGTTATCTTCCTTTTTGATTAGCAGTTGTAACCTATTGATGTTAACTTGTGATTAGCTTTTGTTCTTGTAAATATTTTCAGACTTCGGGCTTTGTAGTATTTTTCTCACTTGTTTTTTAACTCCTAGTTTCAGAAGGAACCTGTTTGCTGTGTATATAGTAGCCAGGCAATCTATTTACGTCTTGCTGGAGTACCCCAGGAACTGTTTACCCACACCGTGTACGTCTTTACTGGGGGTGGGGAGGGAGATGATTTCATTTCCAAATGAATCATAGTTTGGCTTTGTTCTTTTTAGCAGAATCAAGTAAACTGTTAAATAGAGAATGATAAAGAGCTATTTCCTTTGCACCTTTTATAGCTAACACAGATTTTGTTTGGATTGTTCTGTCCGTTAATCCAGCGAGGTTGTATTTTTGTCATTCCACTGGACTGCCAGAGCGCGTTGTCAGTAATATCTGAGTTGGGTTGGGATCCTTTTATGGGCTTTTACTATTATAAGACTATTACGACATCGGTTGGTTGTGGGGCTGAACATCAGGGTAGAATATGGCCTTACGTGACCTTTTCACTCGTCTAAAATGGGGTTCGTGGTACTTACCTGTCTCACAGGTACGCTGTGGATTAATGGATGAGTAGTTAGAACTCTATCCTCAGTGATGCAGACGTATCCCTTGTTATCTCCAGGACACCTGCACGTGCATAACAAGGAGCATTCAACTGTAAAAATACAATGCTTTACTTGGAAGATTAAAAGCTCTGTGTAGCTCCTATCTTCATCTGCAAGTTAAAATGTACAGCACGTTATAATCATTACATCTTCCATCACTAGTAAGTTAAAAGTCTCTCTAGCTCTACTTGGAGGCCTTTTCTGTTGTTGACTGCTGCAATTTCCAGTATCAGAACCAAAAAATAGCAAGTTAAGCACATGTTGGTTTTACAGCTACGCATCCACACCTACTCAAAACACTTAATAATAATGTGATACTCTCTGAATTTGTCTCGTCATTGTGTTACGGGTGGAAGTATTTATCTGGATGGTGCAGTTTTGCCAAAAGACCACTCATAAGACGTGTTGGTTCTGTTGCAGTTTTAATACCTGTGCTGAAATGGAGTATATAAATTTAACGTTACGAAAAAACACGTTCTTCTCCATGTATTGCATTCAGGCTTTTGTATTTCGCTCTATAAATATTTTAGTGTAGCACATGTTCCATTGCAAAATCTTTTCTTAATTCTTAAAAATCAGATTCTCTCTCACTTTTTCTTCACTTGTTACAGTTGCAACACGATTAAAACCCAAGCATAAAACTAGAAGGTTGATAAATATGCAGTCTGAGATGTTTTAAATATTTTCACGTTACTTTTCACTATTTCCCAGAGTGAAACTCCTTTTACTAGAGGAATTCTTATGGGAAAGCAGAGTTGAAAGGACTGACATCATCAGCCTTTCCTGAAAAACAGATTGGTTTCCTTTAAGTAACACTCACTTAAGAAACCACCTATTTAGAGAGAGGCAGACAAAAATAGTTTCAAAGAAAATTAACTGTATAATAACTTAGAGCACTGGAGGGCAGTTCCTCCCCAAGGTTTAACTCGAGAGCTGGCACTGTGAACACCGGTGAACGGTCATTTGAAAAGCCTCTATTAAGCTTGAACTTTTCTCTCTGCAAAACTCTAGCTTCTCTCGACAGAGGATAGGTTTTAGAAGTGTGTAGAAACAAGAAAGCAAAGTGCAGAATAGATTGTTTTAAACTGCTTTTTTAACGTATTTTTAATGTTCTGTTTGTTTCGTCTTTGCGCTCTTCCACAGCATCACACTTGCCTATCATTTTTTTTAACATTATTATTATTATTTTTTTATTGTTATTTAAACGTACTTTCAAATAACTTCTTTCCCGGATTCCTCCAGAAGCCCAAATTTGCCTCCAAATCCCTTTTTTCCACCCCCTCCAGCCCCCTCCGCCCCCAACGGCAGCGACCGGCGCTGCGGCCGGGCACGGGCCGCCTGCAGGGGGCGCCCTTCTCCCGGCCATGCCGGGGCCCGGCGGGGACAGAGCGGGGGGGACTGGAGGGGTGGAAATCTCCCCGGCA
>JAAGNO010011829.1:0-11590 GCA_033439905.1 Ceryle rudis
TTTGAAATATAATTGAAATAATATATATTTGTTCCTTGGCCTTCAGTAAAGGGCACATGCCATCAGCTCAGTAGTCTCCAGAGTTTCATATGCAGCACATATGTCGAAATGACTTTTTAAAAAATACAGAAATGGTGTTGAACAGAGAAGAGCACTTTACACAAAGAAGACAGTATATGAAGTGCACCTCTTCTTTAAACACCAATATCTGTGTTCATCAGATGGATGTATGAAACATCTTTTCTTCCAAGTCTCATTTCTACTGTTAGCAACTGTGGCTGAAAGATTTTTATTTGCCTGTAGTCACTGAAATGTCACCGCATTGTTTTTGCCGACAATCTAACCTCATCTTTTCAGCGCCTCCAGTTGCATGCCTAAATTCAGCAGCATCATTCTACTCAATAAAATACTTGTATTAAGAATGGCAGAATCAGGTTGCCAGCTCCTAACAGAAATCAGATGTTTGGGGTTTTTTTTTGTTCTAAAAAACATAGCTCTGACACTGACAGCATTCTGAATATTATCCTAGTCTGTGGCTCAACCCACTGTAACAGCCTGTGTGACATGCAAGATTTTGGGGTTAAACTCACACTTCACAGATTCATTTTTCAGAGTTCATATGGGATAATCTGTGAATTGTTGGCACAGCACTGGTAATATATGGAATTGGTAAATCTAAATACAGAACTTACCTTTGCCTTTTGTATAAACTAAGAAAATACTTTTTCTAAGGCTGCTACATGTTTAGATTTTACATTTCTTGGAATTGTTTTCATGAACATGCACAAGTTGAACGTAACTTTTAAAAGTGTACCAAGAGTAAATGCAAACAAAACTTACACTTTTCAAAGTGGCAAAACTGCAGATGTTTCCAACAAACAGTGAGAAATATAATTTTCAGGGTAGCATTTCTATACTTCGGAGAGAAACTCAATAAACAAACTTTGGCTTATGGACAGAATCCTCTTCCCTCAATTTATAGCCAGGACATGAAATAACTGGAAAACTGGTCTGGGTTTGCCTCAGGAACTTTCAGGCAATTAGGTTTTAACTTATTACACTCCATAAAAGGTAGATAAGGTGCTTAACGACAGCACGACTCTGGTGCACATCTCTACTCATGTCTCCTAAGGTCTGTTCAGGGTATGAGTATGGCTCTCTAAGGGCTGCAGAGCCTCCTGAGTGGCTTTTCTAAGGGCTAGTCCCCCTTTACAGCAGAATTGAGCTCTAGAGCTGCTCTGGGAAATGCTTGCACCTGCATGGAGAGGCAGAGAACAACATGCAGAGGATGTGAGGAGGTAACATTTCTGTAGGTTTTATATTTCAACCCTCGACACAACCAAGCTGAGGATAAAACTGTGGATTACATTGATTATTTAGACTATTACTCAAGTTAATTCAACATGACTAGATCTTATTTCTCATAAGAGTTGCATGAGTCAGACCTGTCAGATTGAATAAGTATATGAGGCATTTTTCCAAACAAAGGGAGTTGACAGTGATTGTCCAAGTCAAAACATCACAGATGGGACACCTCTCAACTAATTTTAAATACTTACTCCTAATAAGTATCCTAGAAAATTAGTTTAGTTTCTTTTACAACTTATGAAGGGAAATAGATATACTTTAAAGCTGTGATCTGACCCATTTTAGACCTACTTTCCAATGAAATATGTTGCTCACAAGAGCCCCCTGACAAACTTTTGATTAATGATAAACAGGGCCCACTCACTAAGGTAGTCAGTGTTCTTTACACAAAGTTTTCTGAACTGTGGAGCTCCTTTAACAACAGGCTCATTTAGGTTCATGGTCTTTTTTTGAGAGCTGATTTAAGACTTGAGCTGTTGCTTAGCATTCCTTGCTTTCCTGTAGGTGTTCTCTCTTCTCAGCTTTATGCACTGATTCACCTCTTAGCATCTCCAGCTTGAACAGCAGACTAAAAGGTTTAACTAAAAGATTTTGATTGATTTCAGCTTTGTGTGACTTCAGTAAGAAAGCAGAAGTACTTGAGCTGTGGCAGGATCCTGAAGGCATGTGTAGAATGGCCAACATGGCCCAGAGTCATGCTTTTACAGGCTCTGGCTTTTCACAGAAATGCTTAGGTGTACCAATAGGGATATAAGTGGTCTGGCAGCAAAAGTCCCCTTCTCCTAACAAAAAGAATTCTCTTTAGTGACAGAAAATTTTTACCTGACATTAAGCAGTTAAATACCCATCTAGTGATGTTGTCATACATAGAAATTCTCTTACTCCTTCCTGTCACTAGTGGCACAAAGGCACACAGTGTGACCCATTGTTACTTGTGATACTAAAGCAGACATTCAGAGCACATAACGTTGTGTTCATAGATTTTTTCACAGCCCTGGCTCTATCGAGGTACTTTCAATCAGCTTTGGTTTGCTGCTTATCATTTCATTTTGCTTCACACATCTCACTTCCTTTTTCCACAAGTACTCGTAAGCTGTACTACATGCTACTGTCCTGTAATGAGCCTTCTGCTATTGGTTTCCACTCCATCCTTCAAAATACTTTCATCAAACCGCATTTATCGCTTATTTTTTATGTTCAGAACATGCTACTATTTCTAGTTATAGAAAAAAAATAGTATAATCAAAAATATTAAGGAAAAAAGCCTTACACAAAATTGTAAATGTCACTGTATTTTCTTTTCTTTGGAAATTTTACTTCCAGCTGATGCTCTCTCTTCATCATCTCCATTACAGTGTGCCCTGAGAGGCCAGGACCCATCTTTACTGTGTCAGTAAATCATCTTGTACATCTGAAACTTGATCCTAGACAGCATTTAAGAGTTTGGCCCTCAGTCGACTTTGGGACTTTTCAAGTGTCCTAGATATTCAGTCCGTAATGAAGTGTTTTGAAAGATCAGTAATGTATAAATAACATCTAACACTATCCAACTCTCAGCCTCTGTCCTTGCCTTAGCAGCCAAAAACTGTCTTGAAGGCCAAGTATTGTATATGGATATAAAGATGGGGAAACTGGTGATGCATGATCCAGTTGTATGGAGAGCGAAGGATGCTTCTAGCTTATTAGAGGTCTTCTGTGCCGATGGTGAGCTGCAGTTACAATCAGAGGAAGAGAACTGTAACAGGAAAGAGGGTGAGATGCCCTAACATATTTTGTATAACTTCACTGCCTGTTTCCCCAAGAGAACAAGGCCTTAGTGATTGTTCTGTCTCTTTGTTAGCCTGTATATTGCTGTACAATAATTAGTATTTAGTAATTAAATTTAGTAATTATGTAGTAATTAGGAATTAAAGTAATTAATTTCAACCAAAATTTGCAGTGTATAGGACATTTAAAAATGTTAAATTCTAAAAACTTCAATGAAGATCAGTAACTGGGTAGACAGGCAAGATCCAAACTGGTCATACCACTGAAGAAAAGGTTGGTTTAGTACTGTCCAATATACACCCTAAAGAGGAGTGGCAGACCATTGAGCAGCTCTAGATTTGAGCTAGTCCTAACTATTCTGCCACTTACTCAGTAACTGTGGAGCATATGGTAGAGGTGGAGGCACCCTGTGAGACAGGTCACAGAAAAGATTCAGTGATATTGTGTGGGGGTGGAGATGCACAGGAGACACAGCACATGGATTCAGTATGGGATGTGTTGCTATAACTGCCTGCAGACCACTGGTGGTGTATTTTTGATTGTTCAGCCCTAGAACATTTAAGGAAAAATACTTTAAAGAAGAAATACAATAAACATAAAGTTGTCTTTAATTTTGTTGTTACTACTATTTTTATTGTGGTAACTCTAAGCAACCTTCTCTGGAGTTTTTAAAATATCTTTGAGAATGAGATCTGGAAGTCAGTTAGCTACTGACACTGAGTTCTGCCTATCTGGATCTTAATAAGGAATCAAATTCTATTCAGCTATGTGAGTTAAGCAGATCTGTAAATTTTTATGGTGTCAGGTATTCAAAGTTTTGTAATAAATGTGTCATGAGGTGCTCTATTCTGGACAATCTGAAATATATACACTAAGCTACACTTTCAAAGGACTGGAAACTCTTCTTGTCCACCCGTATTTTTAAATACATAGAGCAGATCAAAAAGAAATTTGAAAATTTTCAGTATAGTTTTTGCAATGTGAGTTTATCTAATCTGTCACAGGTTTATTTAACCCACACTTTTGTGCTGCAAAAATACTATATGCCATAATTCAGTTTGGCAAATGTTTACAGAATCTGTTAAAGTTAAAAAAAAAAAAAAAAAAAAAAATCTAAAATCCTGCTTGCTGACCACTGACATTGTCACAGGGAAATTCCATGCAAATCAGCAGACCACAATGTTACTGGAGCAGAATACCACGTTCTCTCTTGCTCAGCTTTTGACTGTATTTCCATGTAAGAAGTCTTCGGACGCTGCAAGCTGACATTAACATCGAAGAAGTGAGAGCCTCTCTAAGCTCTGTAAGCTTACATTTCTGTCCTGCTGCCTAAAAGTAGCAGGTTGGGTCTGGGGGGGGCTGCAGGATGAATTGGTGATGTCTGCTTGCACCATCAATCCACCTGCAATGCTGCAAGAGCAATGCTTGCTCTTTTTCTAAGTCCCAAACATACTTGGAGTGGGTTTAATATGGATGAATTTGCTGCTTGTCTTCCCATGGGGTGATAAGTAATTTAATTTGCTTTTCTTTTCCTCCAGTTGTTAAAATGAAATGCATATTTTATGGTAAGGCTGTGGGATACTTTTAAAATTGGTATTTTTCATCACAGCTCATCTAGATGCAGATTGCTCCTAGTTAAACATTAACATCTTACCTGCCACAGTGTTTGCATCTTTCAAAGAGACATACTCAATGTCTCTTGGCTTCTCTTTAGCGTAGCACAACCTGCCCTTAAATTGATATTATGTGTAGCATTGTTATTGTCTCACATGAATATTGTTGTTTAGACTTTTAGACTGGTCAGATTATAGAGCAGCTGTGTTAAGGACCATATATCACAGAGTAATGTAAGGTCTCTGCCTCCAAAGATTCAGCAGTAATTAGACATTTTAACCAAAGTTTATTCAAAGAAAATTATGCTCCAAACTTATTAATGAACCATGGCTATTTTTTAACTCCTGCTTTTATTTCTTATGAAGTATTCTCCTTTCTGGTTTCTTGATCTCGTTTCTTCTTTCCTCTTCATGACTTCCTGTTGAGGGTGAATTATTTCTTTGTGTGTCTGTCTTGTCCCAGAGGCTCTTCTCTTCATCAAATTTTGCATCTCTTCTCCTTGATCCAGCAAGTAGGCTTCCTGTAATTTCTCAAGTTTTGCTTTAGTGAAGTTGATTACCAACCAAGAATGCAAGGAGTATACGCTATGATTAGACACATGGAGATCAGACCCACAGAAATCTAAGTGTGCTTAGACTATACTTGTATAATCAAAATATTCCGGAAAACATCAAGTAGGTCTTAGAGGAGCACCGGGAATTGCTGTGAGAAACATTATATACGCTATTAAAAATGCTACAAAGAAGGGTCTGATATAACACAGCAGCTGCTCCATTCGTACTGTAATTGTTAAAAGAGTTTGCTACCACTGAGGAAATAGAGCAAAACCCAGATATTAGGTATGGCAAGATGCCGGCTAAGTGTCTCTGTGTTGAATTAGATTCAACACCGTTTTGCATGCATTTGTACCTGCTTTTAACAGGCTCCAGCATAATTCTTTAGTATCTGTGTGAGATACATAGAGTCCAGGTGGAATGGATTTTGTTCACATTTGCTTCTAGACTTTCAAAAACATTCTAAATCATTGTCTGAATACCTCAGCAAAATACAGGGTGCCCATGTATTTCACTTCCTGAGCATTTTGTTGTCAAGCTACAGACCATCTTTCAAAAAGCATAGAGAGGCATGGAGTTGCATGTGCACACTTACATTTATTCTGTGCATGTATATGCTGTAAATGCAGAAAAAAATAGGTTATATGGGTACATAACTGATGTTAAGACATCTCAGGCTATATACAAAAATGTAGTATTACTGCTATATTATTCAGCTTTTAATTATAATGTATGTATTAAGTGGAGAAATCAAAGGTAGCCTCTGAAGTTACAAATCCAGAATCTTCCCCAAACTATTATAATTTTTTTTGAATGTCAACTTAAAAAAATTCTGATGACAGCATACCTAGTGTCAGTAACACTATGTGTCAGTGCTACTACTAGTGTCAGTCCTACTGTGATTCGCAAAGTTAAAAGAAATTGAGTGATATGGAAAATAAATGTGAAGTCATGGAAATTACTGGGGAAAGGCACCTCTCAGAAAGAGTTGCTGTGTAGCCCTGTTGTGGTTTAATACCAGCTGGCAACTGAGCACCACTCACACTCAACTGAGCAGCTGCTGGCTCACTCCTGCCTGCTACCCCTACCCCACCACCCAGCGGGATGGGGAGGAGAATCAGGAGAAAAGGTAAAGCCCCATCAGCTGAGATAAGGACAGTTTAATAGAAAACACAAAGAGAGAAGAGATAAAGGTAATAATAATACTAATAAAATTGTATCTAAAATGAGCAATATAGAACAAGCCTGCTCCCTGAGCCCCCAGCTGCAGCTTGCTGAAATCAAGCACATCTCCCACCACCAGCCCTCCCCTTATATAGCAGGCATGACATCAGTACAGTATCAAATATCCCATTGGCTGATTTGGTTGACTATCCTGGCTGTGGCCCCTCCCAGGTTTTTGTGAAAATTAACGCTATCCTAGCTGAACCCAGGACAAGACCTTCCAAACTGCAAGGCAATGGCTCTTGTCAGTCAGAAGTGCCTCCTTTGGCAACACAACCTTGCAAACAACTCCATAGGAGGAAATGGGTATGACAGAAATGCAGCCTTTATTTCCAAATAATGAGAAAATAAATTAATTCAAATTGCCACAGGGAAAGAAGTTGTTAAAATGTGAGAGGCCTGAGTTTCTTATCCTATGTGAAAGCAAGATAGTGTATTTTATACCCATAGCTTCCTCAACAACATCACAATGGTAACTACCTGAGTGTGAAGAAAAGGCACAGAAAATAAGAAAAAAAGAGAGGACTGGAAGGTTATATTTTCCTATGCTGACTGATTTTGTTAAGGCAGAGAGAAATCTGTGTTCAAAGAAGTGATCTAGAACTTCATGGAGGATTTACCAAGTTCTGGAAACGTGTCATCTTTGCACCATATATTTATGAATGGTCTCTTTATTTCCAATACGTCTGAAGTTTTTGTTCTACAATAATTCTGTATCCTAATTAAGAGAAGGAGGAATGGTTATGTATCTTTGAATCGAATAGGATGTGTATGCAATGCAGAATAGGATGCTGTGATTTATATTGGTGTTCTCTGCTGTAGTTCTTACTTTGGCATGATGCAGCCCTGTTTCTGGTTTGTGTGCTTTGTGATAAACTGGTCTGGCAGGAGCTTTTTAATATATTAACTCTTTCATATAATGAGGAATAATAGTACATGAAGTTTTGTTACATGTTGAGGATTTTGATATCTCAGCAGATGTTCCAGTCTCATACTTCCCCAGCGGAGTAAAAAAATGCAAGTTAACTGCAGGTTCCTGTTCTAGTTGGAGTGTGACTGGAAAAGTTACAATTTGTCCCTAAGGCAATCCTAAAGGACTTTGTGAAAAAAAGTATTCAAATGCTGATTGACATTTTTTGTGTTCTAGTTTGTCATGCTCTTGTGTGCTTCTCTTGTGTCACTTGCTGATTACACTGTCGATAAAGTCATGAGGTCTGAGCCTTCATTTCAGTGACTTAAGAGGATATATATATATACACATTACAGACAATATGGAAATTCAATAAAAAAGAGATTACAGATAAGCATATCTGCTTGCTTCTGCTTGCAAGCTGTAAATAGCTAATCAGAGACTTATTTCTCTGGGTGAGCATCCAGTGAGTCAGATGCTTTTCTTGCAGTTAATGAGTTTATACAATATTTTTTTGCTAGATTAACCTCACTTCCCAAATGGAGTGAGAGAATTGTTCCATTTTGATAAAGCCTCATACTTTTGCTTACCATCTCTAGACATACTATAAAAAACTTTATTACAAGGGCTTCATTCAGCTTTAGCAGTTTAGCAGATCCCACTTGGTGCTTTGTAAACCATTTCACTTCTATCTGAATTAAAGAAGATCCTGATCAAGACCATCATCTGTGCACAAAGTTACTAGCAAGGACAAACTTTTAAGACTTTTGGTGCCAGCTTCACCATTTGAAAATTGTATGCCTTCTTTTGAACTGTCAGCTCTTTTCCAAGTGTCACTCATATTCTCACTGTAGGATCTGTTGGCAGGGAACTCAGTTTGGATTTTCCAGTCCTTGTATTTTGATACATGATGTTATATAACCATATCTATAGGTTGTTGTAATGTATAAAGTCATTAGTAGACATCTAGAAGCATGTAGGTGTCTTTTTGTTTCAGATGATTTCACAACACACTTCATACTGCTATTAGCAGAATTTAGCTACTATCAGTTTCATTGTCTTTTAAAGATCCTTAACCTTCAAACTGCATTTTTAATTGGTCATAGTCTCACTGTTCATTGTTTGTTTCACTTACAGTCAGAAGCTGCATATGCAGTTTCTAGACTGTGATTAAAAATATGGAAGATAAATATGAAAAAAAACTCCATGTGTGTGCTCTATGACTTGAGACTAAGAAGTGAAAACTCATTTTAGGATTCATTGGTTGAACTTTTTCTCTGCCACCTTATAAGGCAAGAAGCTATAATCCTGAGCAAATATTTGATTAGTAATAATCAAGTTGATATATAGCTCACTGGAAGTGTATAAAACATTTTTAGCTGGAAATGTTTCATCTTCATCTCAGCTGGTTACCTACAGCTAAACCAAATATTTTTTCTTCTGAGTTTTTATTAGATTTGGCAACCAAAGGCATTTTACTGATCTACTGTAAAAATTGTTCCCATTCACCAAAGAAGACCACAGTCATCTCTTATTTTTTCTAATAATGGGGGTTAAGAGTCACTGACCAAATGATAACCAGGCTCTATCAAAATACTGAGAAATGGTTTGGGTTTTTTGTTTTGTTTTGTTTTGGGTTTTTGGTTGGTTGGTTGGTTGGTTTGGTTTGGTTTGGTTTTTGATTGGGTCATTTAATGAGTTGCTAGATGTAAATTTGGCAGAAAATAAAACAGAATACTTTGACAAGGACTGCAGTTGAAAGACTCCAGTCAATTTCTTGGGGGACATGGTTTAGTGGTGGACTTGGCAGTGTTATATTTACAGTTGGACTTGATGATCTTAACGGTCTTTTCCAACCTAAATGATCCTGTGATTCTATGGGAACAGATTCAAATCACTACATGCTTTGCACACTCCATACGGGACTTAAAAAACACTGCAGCCTGCTGGCAGCAAATTATTGTAGCTGGCCCTTACACTGTTACTGACAGAAAGATTCTTTCTTTAGCTGTAACAAATAGAGCCTTTTCAGCAGCATATATATGTAAATATATAAAATTCATTTCCTGGTATGAGCAGGATATAGGATCAGTTTTCAAATATTAGTACTTAAATTCTGCACAGATAGGCTAGTGTGCAAACTAGCTATGCTTTTGTGCACTTAACATAGATAATTCCAAGCAAAAAGCTGGTGTTTCTGCAACAAGCCATTGACATTAGCACTGATGTTATCTTGTGGATCTCTGGTCTCTGAAGCTACAGCTGAGCTGGCCACAACAGCAGTTAATGGATCATTTCATCAACCAACATGTGAATTTCATTCAGAGCAAGTCAATCACGTTTTCTTCGTCTATACTATTATCTGTCTTTCTGAGGCCTAATCTGCTTTTTTATTCAAAGTCATCCTCCCTGATCAGTTCTAGCTGATAGATAGTCAGTCTCCATCATATGCAGCTATTTGCACCTTCCTGATATCTGTTCAGACAAGAAGCACACTGAGCACTCTCTGCAGGATTAATGAAAAGAAAAACATATTTGGATTGCAGAGTTTTGACAAAAATTTATAGGGAAAAAAGTCCACTTTCTGAACAGCTTTAATAATAAATTTGAGAATATGTGT
Organism: Ceryle rudis; assembly: GCA_033439905.1. Taxonomy (NCBI): domain Eukaryota; kingdom Metazoa; phylum Chordata; class Aves; order Coraciiformes; family Cerylidae; genus Ceryle; species Ceryle rudis. The sequence goes on from JAAGNO010011829.1 coordinate 10,058, forward strand.
CAGTTTTTAGAAATACATAAAAGTTCTTAAGATGCTACCTGTACTACTTTTTGTATCTGTTTACCTGTAACTTGGAGGTATCTTTCTACTCTATGGACAAACAAAACCAAAACCCAAAACCAACAAAACAAAATAAAACAAACAAACAAAAATAATTAAAAGAACCCAACAGGATAATTAATAGGTAACTGTTATACATGACTGTAAATAGCTTTCTCTGTACACAATCACAATCCAACTTCAAAGCTTGTCTGTCCCCCAGATGAGGGTTTTACTACAAGAAATCTTCCAGAAAGAAGACTCCAAAAGGCAGTGAGATGTCAAAGTTCAAAGATCTCGTGGGAGGGAAGGACTGAATGTTCACTTATGGAGCCTCTTAGATGCTTATCAGTTCTTGTGATACCAAGTTGGGATCTTCTTTCACAGATCACCATGCTTAGAGTTCCCTCTATGGTCATCCTCATCCATTGTTTTTAATAAACAAACTCCTTTCTTGCTGTTTTATTCTTCACAGTCCCATTTATAAGATTTTCTCTCCATGGTGGCTGCCTTTGTCACAGAAGAAAAAGTGTGAAAAGTGTGACTTCTGTGGCTGGGACTGTTTAGAACATGACAAAGGTGTGGCAGCATCTTTGCCAAGTTGCCTGCAGCCACTACACCCCAAAAGAGCTGTCCCAAAAGCATTCTTTTCCTTTAATTACTTCAAATGCCTGGAGACTAATATAAACTAAAACACTGATAAATTGCAGCAGTACAAAGAGCTTCTCTGGAGCTCTGAGTGGTAGAAGATAAGTATATCAGTCAGAAATTGTGGATTGAGAATAAAGAAGAGCTCTGTAAAAACAGTCTGTTATGCACTGGCTTTCCTGAAAACCACAACAAATCTAAAGTACGTCCTCAATAAAAGGAAAGACAAATCTAAACTTCCCAGGGAGCAGGGTATGATATGTATTTATTTTGCTACTTTCATAATGGGAACTGGGAAAGAATATTGTATTTTAAAATAATAATTTCCCTAAAGTGATAACAAAAGGGGGGCAAAAAAGAAATGGATTTTCCCATAATGAAAGAAAATTGAAACTGAGATCCACATACAGTTATAAATGGGAAAAAGTTAAAAATGGATGGGGACTGTTCATAATTCTTTAACAAATTTCATTTATTTATAAATTCAGCCTAAAATACAGTGAAGCTAAGAACATGTGGCACCCTTTTGATCGCTCCTATTTAAATTACGAAGAGACAAGTAAATATGTGTTTTGTATATATGTATAGATATTCAGATATTCAATTGTATAGCTTTTTTTTTTTTTTTTTACAGGAGCTTATTCTGCAAAGGGATTTGTGCAAACAGGCACAATTTTGTGAATACGGATTTGAGGATTTGCTTCTAAAAGAACAAAAATATTAAACCTATATTGAAAATGAATAGGTCCCAACGATTGAAGTTTAATTGATGTATATAGTAGCATGGTGTTTGTAATGTGGTCTATGTACAGACACCTGTGCTGTCTGTACAGCGTGAATGTCTTT
>JAAGNO010011829.1:11690-55551 GCA_033439905.1 Ceryle rudis
CCCTTCTTGATAAAAAAAAAAAAGCCTGATTTTTTTTTTTTTTTTAGCCCTGCTTGAAAAAAAACCAAAGCAAATAATATTTCCCAATACCTAAATATTCATTGGTGAGTATTTAGAGTCATTGATATTTATCCAATAACAATATTATGAATAAAATATTCAAATGAGGAAGTTTGGTCACCTTTTGTCCTCAGAGAATCACTACCATGATTTCAGCAAGACTTGGTAGAGATGAAAGCATCAGTTCACACAGAACTTGTGGCATGTCAGGGCCAAGACGGGAGAGAACGGTGATATAAGTGCACGTAGTTAAGCTCTACAACCAAGGTGGTGATAGTAGCATGATCACTGCTTCAGATGCTAAGACTGCATCTTGGGAGGAAAACATCTGATTCAGGGTCTGTTTGACTGTTGAACTTCTTCCCTAAAAGCAAATTTTTAGTATTTAGAACAGCCAACTACAACTGTTTTAAGAACACTTGGTTATTTCAATTTCTGTAAGTGTTAAGAGCATTCACTAGGACAAGAAAGTGAGAGTAAGTCATAAAGGAGTTTGGGTTATATTTCTTTACAATGTCATCTCATGACATGAAGCAGGTTTTCCAGATCCAAGAGACCATAATCAATAAAACTGCTGCCAGGGATTCCTGTATGAGGTAGGTATTGACTCTGTTTTCTTTCTGATTAAGTGGTTGTGGAATTAAAACTTGAATCTTGAAAAGACTTATGTATATTGACCCTAATACTGGCCCTGAGGAGAACTGCTTTTCCTCAGCTAACATAGGAAATCACCACACTCAGAACTGTTGTCACACAGATCTGAGAGTACAGATCATCTACCGCTATGAAAAAGCACAGCTAACTTGTACTTCTTATTACTAGAAAGTGACTGAAGATCTCTTTGTCTTCAGGCATCTTTTCTTCATACAGTGCAATTTTACTAACAGGATGACCTTTTCAAATGATTATATTTATCCACCATTTCATTCAGTGTATTTCAGGGCTGTGGTAGTTCTCTGCAGACAAACACAAACAAGCATAGGTGAGATTCACTGAAGGATTTAGATGGAATACAGAGTCCTGGAAGAAACACTGTGGATCCCTGTTAAAAACACAGGAACAGACCAATGCCTTAGGTTGGAAGCAGACCATATATCCCCACTGAATGAGCCAATCATAAATATTAAAGATGAGTCTTCCACCACTGCTGCCTCTGCTGTACAATGGCCAGCCACTGTATGGACGATGGGGATTCAATTATACTTCAGCCTGAGACAGTTCAGACCCATCTTTTTCACCCTGCAGGATGGCATATGGGACAGCAGGCTGTCCCCAGTGGGGCACTCCTTCCATTCCTTCCCTTTCCACTGGATCTCCCCTGCAGAAATGTAAGGTTCCTTGGGTTGACACAAGAGCATACAAGAGGGAACTTGGCAAAGAGGATTAGTGATTAGGAAGTGAAGAAAGAGTGCTACATTAAACAGAAAATGTATAAGACAGTTGCTTGTATAATGTAAACTGTTCTGAGAGGATCTCCGTTTCCCTCCTCTAGACAAGTGAGTTACCTAGCTACTGAACCACACTATTTTGCAACAAATACATTCCTACAAGTTCACAGGAGCCTGAGCTGATGGCTGTACAAAGTGCAATCTGGCGATACCTTCTAGATTTTATCCCACAGGGGACTTAGATGATGTGAAGTTAACTGTGCTTAGGGGTAGGCTGGAATATGGTCCGACTGGGGACATTTTAGTTACCTGGAGAGTAGATCTAGGCCTTAGTCAGGGACGTATCCAGGAAGTTTATTTCTTAACTGCTTGGTGTCTATTTGTGATGACAGTTTGTTTTTCAGGTGCCTTAAATTCTCCTCCTACCCAATTCCAGGCACTGGTGTGGAATATAAACCCAAGACATAATGAGTCTCAAGGTTTCAGCAAGTTGAGACTCACAGGTGCCTGACACTATCATCCAGAAGCTTTTGCTTAGTATTTCTGATTGCATTCCCAACTGTGCAGTCATGAGACAGAGCAGGGGATTCAGATGTGCTCTCCAGCCACCAGGGACACACTTGAGTGAATTACTAATCTCCCCAGATGCCTGGAATGCAGATAATGACTTTTGTACGTACAGCCTGATCATCCACCTGGGTAAATTGGATCATTTCTCACTCTGCTGTGGCAGGAGAATTTTGAAGCCACTGTTCTGAAACTTCCCTCTTGGTATTGGCATGGCTAGATCCTCCAGAGCACTCACAGCTGCTCTGCCTTTTAACAGCTATTCCTTCAAAAAGAGGTAAATGATAAATTCAGTAACACTAGGTTAAGATGATAAAGTGTACAGGCTATGTGGCAGTCCAGAATGATCCTTCGAAGCAGCAGCTGATTTATGATTCATGATAAAAAGCCTGATGGCTTGGCTGCATGAGATCTCTAATTGTGGTTTTGGCCTACTCTTCTAGCTATGGGTCAGCATTATTATTTAAGCTGGGACATCCAGCTCTCAGTAAAAGGAGCACTTCAGCAACATCAACATATACGTCAGATAAGAGATAGTGTGCTCTTCTAGGGCTGACAGGATCCTTCCCTCCTCTCTCTGTGATTGCCATTGTCTTTGCTGGGAGCTCCCTCTGCCTCCCACAGCAGCCCAGTGGTCTGCAGGGATTTACTCCCAGCTGTGCAAGAAGCACACCTGCAGCACACCATGCTGTCCTCAAACAGTACCATTGAGTCCTGCAGATACTGTAATCTTGTGTTTATAAGGAAGCAAATTCCAGGGATGGCTAAAGCCATCTTCAGCAAGCACACAGTACTAGAAAGAGATGTCCTGGAAGTCCCCTTTTCCATGTGCAACTGTAAGTCTGGACAAAGGTAGGGGCACCAGAAAACAGCGGGCCAAAGAGGGGAAAAGGGCAGGCTAAGAAAGTGGTGTGTAAAAATCTCCACAAAGTGCGAAGCTTCAGAGGATCTTGAATCTGCAGGAACTGATAAGCTCATAACACCGAGAAACTGCTGAATCTGCAGAAGGCTGCCAACACACCTTAGTGTTGACAATGACTTGTATAACTTGCACTCACAAGGGCAGTGGATTCTGTATGCAGACCAAGTCTACAGGATGATGTCCACATCTCACAGAAAAAAAAGGAACCCCTGAAAGGTTTTCCAAAATCCGACCTTGAATCCACTGGTACAGCAGTTCAGCCGTCCACTTCTGAATACACAGCTGGAGATGGTCTCCTAGCTCTTGCTCCAGCTGGGTAACAACAAAGAACATATGAGGGAATAAGATCCCCTCCATCTCCTCTCAGTGAAAAGGCAGTTTTCAACACAGAGAGTGAGTTGTCCAAACTTTCACATTTGCTCAGCAAATAGAATGATGAGGATGGTTCATAGTTCTTATAGCTCCACTTACATACGGTAAAAGACCATACATGGTCCCACCATCTCCTCTTTAACTTTCAAACACATTTGTCAGCCTGTAACTTTATCGCTGCAGCACAAAAGAACAATCATGAGGCTGTGGACAGTCTCCTTTGCTTTGAATAGATAAACCTTACAGCTTTGTATTTCTTGTGCATGCTTTATGTTTCTTACTGCTCATGTGTTCTTTGTCAAAGTGAGAAGAATTTGTGGTTACAGGTCACATATATGAGAGCAATGGAGAGGCAAAATCAGTAGTATTTTGCTTTCCTTATATCTCAAGGAACTTAATTTCCTCTAAAGCTCAGGCAAGACCCAGGGGTGAAAATTAATGAGACACAATTAATAAGTAACCTTAATAAGCATCTTACATTTACCTTTCAAGTAGCCATTAAAACAGTTCACACAAAAGAGTCTTTTAGGTTTCTCTTAAAATAGCCAGTTTTCCTCTGCTCTACTCCTAGCTCTGCTGCTGTGTCTGTTCTTTGAATTATGTTTACAAATTTGTTCAAGGAGGAAACATGGTCCATTCTAGTGCTGCCTTTGTCTATACCCAACAAATACAAGGTCCTTGTATTTGTCAGGTATAAACCAAGAATTGACAAAGCTGCAAAGACCTGTAGAAGGTCTTCTACTTTGAAACCTGAAACTAAAGAATGTTTTCTTTGGTTTCCTTTTTCTAAAAGATCTTATGCTAGCTTTTCTTTTCAAGTGTGTTTTGAAAAAGAGGCCATCTTCAGAGAATTCTGTATGAGCTTATTTTATGCTTGTTTATCAGCTGTTTTCTATAAGAAACTGCTAATTAATTGCTAATTGGTAAAAATGAAATAGGCTGCCAGAATTCCCTGAAGCAGCAAGCAGCAGCTGAAGCCAGCCTTTGGGAAGGAAGCTTTTCCTGGGACTGTTAAACTAATGAATACATTGACACAACAGGTCAATTGTCTCTACTCAGGTGGGGTTTTGTACCTTCTTCCTCTAATGCTGTGTTAAGGGTACGGGCACCTCCCCATATCTTATTAACCCCTGATGTTGCTGTTCTAATCAACTCAAGTGGCTTGCTGGTGAAGAAGTCAGAATTTTGGTGAAAGATAAGACTTTGGTGTGATTTGTTTTGATGCTATAATTTTGATTATTTGATCCCAGGAACCACATGGGGCCAGTAGCAGCCAGTCAAATATTTCAATAGCTGATTTCTACCCTGTGGCAAAAGACCTTACAAAGGCACAAAGTTCACCTATTCATAAAAGTGCATTTTTATTTTTCTGTTGAGCCTCTTTCCCTCTCTAGGAGAATATAACAATGTGAATCCACTCTTGTAAGTCAGGCTACAGAGGGACTGCAACTTTTCCAGGAAAAGCTGTTCATTCAGTGGAGAAACATCGCCAGGTAGTATCATGGGCTCAGCCTTTTTCTTTTGACTTAATAGGAATGAAATCAGTGCCATACTAAATTGTCACAGGATCATCAGCTATCCTGGAGATAAATCTTGCCTCTGACTAAGTGTCCATTTTCTTTCTTAGTAAGTGTTTTTATTTTTAGGGTAACCATGGGAGGCCACTGCTTTGAGACAATGTTCACGGGCATTTTCTCAGCCACATCAACATTCAGATTAAAATGCCAAGACCTAGGCATGTGATAAAACCATGTGAATAAAGGTGCAATTATACATGTTTAAGTATTCAGTGGATCAAGACCAAAACAGGTAACTATTTACTTACATATTTTTAAAATGTAAGTGGAGAACTGAATGAATGATAAGGTATAAAACTTACTTGTAGGTGCAGGAGTGATTTTTTTTCTGATTTGGTAACCAGGCAAAAGAATAATTCCTGAAAATCAGACCTGAAAATAAACTTCTACACTTTCACTCTTGATATGGAACGGTAAACTTTCTCCCTCATATTTTTGCTGCTTAATTTCTCTTTCAAAGATAGGCAAATTGCTCATCAAAATGTCACATCAAAAGGAAAAAAAATTAATTAAAAGTGTTAGAAAAAGCTCCTGAGTTTCTTTGTAAAGCTATTGCTTATGATAAAAGATCAAAATATAGCATGAATTTACAAATAACTTTCATAAACCTCTATCTACATAAATTTTGAAAAAAAATAGTTGAATACAATTTTTACTTCTATATCCAACTTTATTTTAATCCTACTCAATATTTCTCACTACTAGTTCCTTTTTTTCAGTTATATAACTTCGCTAGAATTTAAGCACTTTAACTGAAATTCTCTTTTTAAGCATCTAGCAGAGACTGAATATTTTATTTTAATTTCTGACAACATACTGTACCCCTTTTTTAAGATGCAGGTTGGTGTAAAGTGCTCTATCCTCATCTTCCCCAAAATGCAGGCATTGTGTTTTAGGTTTGTTTTTTGTTTGCTTTTCTTGTTTTGGAGCAAGAAATTGAAACATGGAAAAGAAGGCTCTATCACCGCTCATGTATTTTGTATGGACTAGGTACTTACTCAGGTTTGCCAGATAGATGTCCCTGGAGGAAAGACAAGTAAATAGAGCTAAGCAAGACCCTCCCCAGGGGAGCACACTACCAGTTGCATTTTGTTTGGATGCAGAATTGAGGCTTTTCTACCCTCATTCACCCATCAATCTCAGCATCCAAAGGTCAGCTAGAGCAGGATTGCCTAATAGAGAAAGGGCAAGAGACAGAGCTGGGAAGATGAAATACACATGGCTGTCAGCAAGTTTACCTTTCCTTGGGAGAAAACAGAGAGCTCATCATCTCTTCCTGCTAGCAAACTTCTGTGTAAGTTGTTCACAGACTACCTTTCTCCTTCCCTAGGGCTGATTCTCAGGCAGGATGATAATACATTACTGAGAATTCATTATCCCAAGCAGTGGTCAATCACAAAGGTCCTGCTGGGACTAATACTCATCAATATGATCAAATTTCAGGATTTTCTTCAGTTTGCTCCAACAAACAAGCAAAAGATAACATGCCCGCATCCTGTGACTCCTTTATATTAAACAGCTACTGTTTTTTTGTTCTTTGGGGTTTTTTTTAATAATGAGAAGGAGTTTTTAAAAAGCATAGAGAAAAGTGACGAAACCAACCGTTGTGGAAATTGCATTGTGCGTGGTCGTTTGGTCAGGACTCCTACCTTGCGCTGCCTCTGGTGGAGCTAGTTTGGGAATGAATCAGGGTCTGTTTGAATGAATTTTGCTTAATTTGTTCTAGAAAATGAACAATAAGCAAAGGATCAGAAAAGGTATTAAAGGAAGAGGTGTCACCATATGAGTGTTGTCCCAGAAGACTGGACCTTATTTCTAATTTTTCCACCAAGGTTCTGTGTGGCCCTGGACAGATCAGGTAAACCAAAGTTTTCACAGGCAGTCTCTATGTTACCCATTTTCCAGCTGTCTGACTTGGGAGCTATGATTTATAAAAGCACAGAGAAATCACAGCTGCAGCTGGAGTCTCTGCAATTTGTATTTTGAATACATATATTTCTAAATAACATAAAGGTCTCTTGAAATTCAGTCTCTATTGCTTCAAACAGGACATTCAAATTAATAAATATTTATGTTTAATCTCTCTATGCCTAAATTCTCCCTTTTTATATTGGGAATAATAGCATCTGTTCCTATCCTCCCTGCCAACACACACAGAAGGAAAGGAATTATCCTGATGTGAGAACAGGGCTCCAATTACATCTGTAAAATATAAGACATATGTTATACATGCAAAGGAGTTTCTGGCCCTCCCTGTCTTAAAAGATATGATTGCAGTTATCCAGGATAGCAATTTGGAAAAGTTGAAGAGAAGTTCAGTACTTCAGGCTGTAGGGGTGATTCTTCTGGCAGCTTCTGGATGTGACTGTTGAAAATGGGGCAAATCTATTGACTTCATTAGACCTGGGTTCAGAGAAGGGAAGTTTCTTTCTAAAGCTTCTGTGTTCTTGCTTAATGACATGGGTCAATGCATTCATGTTGGATACACACTTGTAATCAAAGGTTTGGTTCTCCATGATCTAGCTGGAGTTTGCTGCAATGATGGCTTTTTAAGCTGCCTCTGAAGAGCACTTGATGTAATGTCTCATTTCATTACCTTCTGTTATGAAACCACGTGCTGCCAAAATAGTCATGTAACAAAGGAGAAAATAAGTCATTCTGCTGTTCTTACTAAACTGCTGTGGCACTTCACTCTGAGGATCTGATTATTTTCAGAATAAAAAGAAAGGGACTGAGTAAAACTCTAGAGAAATATTTTACCTGTTTTAGAAGAGAATGATTGCATGTCCATTTTGCTTAATGAGCATGCTTTATAAAGATGGGTTTGAAATGCTTTATCAACTACACTGGAGCTCAAAATCACTAGTTAAACAGAACAGGCCTATGGGTAACAGACACATGATGAGCAACATGTGTCTTCAGAAAGCTGAAGCTAGTAAAGAGGATTAAAGTTTTACAGAGGTTGCCTGCTTTGTTGCATGATCACTCTCTGCTGTAGACTACTTGCAGGTCAGGGAGTACATGATTCATCCGCATTCTTCCAATACCTCTACGTTGTATAATAGCTACTGATTCACTCTGTGACGTTCATTTAACACCTAATAGCTTGTCTTACTCTCTGCAGCAGTGTCCAACCAGTGTTGAGGGCAAGGAAGGAAAGGACCGCATCACTTCAGTCAGCACAGAGAGAGAAAAGAAATTTTGTTGCCAACCACCGAAAGAAGAGAAGAAAGAATTACAGATATAGCTGAAAGCAAAAGAGAGAAAAACATGGGCTCTGTTTCATTACAGGCTCCAGTATTGGGAATATAAAAGATATATTTTCTTTCCTCTGAAGTAAAATGGTTGATTCTTCATATTAGGTTTATCTCCACAAAGATTTTGCAAAGCCTTGTAGACTTTTTGCAAAACTCAAATAATAATGGTGTAGATCTAGGATCATTTTAGCTGTATTATTAAAGCTTGAGTAATTTTGTGTGGCCAAAAAGCTACATGTTTGTCTTAACTCTGTAATAAACAAAAGCTAACTTCTGTAAGATCAGATTTACTTGGTAACTGAGTGGTATTTTTACCTGAAGTAAATAATACAGAAAGTATTCTAACTTACCTTAGGTTTGCCATCTCTCTGATAAATATCCGCGTGTGATAAAGAGATCATGATGGTTTTGTACAATGATTAAGTGGTGTTTGACACATTAGAGACATGCAGATCTATCTGTCCAGCCATATTCACATCCCTCTGTTTTTGTACTTGGGTTTTAATCCTCAACTATCCATGTTGTTTATATGATTGTGTTCATTTTATGTCTTTTTTGACATGAAGTAAGAGCTTCCTTTGCTAAGGGCCCTCAAGTGCAGGAAAAAAAAAAAAACAATCTAAAGCCTTTTCTTTGCTTGCAATATGGCTGGTGTTGTTTCAGTTACTTGCTTCTTGTTCTCCAGGTCCATGGTGGAGTCCTGGTGCTCTGCTCACTTCTTTGTGCCCTTTCCTCCACAAAGCCCCAGAGGTAGTGCTGGAGTGTCTTCTCCAGGGATTGCATGTGCTGCAGCGAGAGCGCAGGCTGGCATAACTTCCTTGTATGAATAAATGCAGACCCCCAGGAGCAGGACTTCTTGGGGCAGGAGGAAAGAGGGTGAGAGGGTTGTTTCCTTGTGTCATCCAGGTGGTGATTTATACCAAGTTCCTTTCTGGTATAAACAGATGCAGAGAATTAGAAGACTTCGGCCATAACATGACATTCTCCTATAGCATTTTATTTTCCCAAGAAATAATTGCTTTGCTCATTTTGCCCAGTGTAAATAATCAGTGTTAATGTTAACTTTTGGACCAGATACCATGTTTGGATCCACTGTTCTGGACTGGGACCATCTGTGTTTTCTGTTAGTAAAACACCTGGGTTTTGCTGCAAATTTTGTAAAAGCACTTTCTTCAACACCATGATGTGGGTCCTTGTTTCATAGACCTACTTGGAACAAACTGTGTTTAGGATATTTAATAGGCTATAGATTTTATCCTAATGTTCGATGTCTTGTTTACAATAAATTCATGACTATCAAAGCACTTAATGAAAACATATTCAGATTTTCTGCTTTTATAATTTGTGACATTGTTTTCCATATGCTCGAGATGTACTTGCACGTGTTCCCTTTCCTATGTGAGTGGCAATTCTACAGTGCACAGAGCTGCTAATAAAAAAGGTTATTGTTGACAGTTCAGTGACAATATAAGGTTCTTACAGCATTTAAACATGTAAAGATGTTTAATGTGGGTTTAATTAGCATTTTGGTGCTTAAATTGTAATAGGATTTTTAAAAATGCATTCTGTTGTAAAGCAAGCTGGAATAATGAGCTTTAACTGTGGATGCTTTGGATGTTAGAACATTCATCAATGCTGCTGTGCAGCTAGTGGCTAGCTAGAAGTACTGCTAAGAAATTTGTGTAGCAAAAAAAACAACAGCAAGAACAAAATGTAAAATAATCCATTAGCAGTAAAATATCTGGTAAATACAATCCTGCAATAGTACCAGAAGCAATGGACCAAGTTGGGTCTAAAGCTTAGATTGGCAAGATGGTGTGGGCTACATCCCCATAACTACACCCAGCCAATCAAACCTGACATCAGGATTTTGTCATGTTAATATATCTAGCCATTAAAGAGAAAGAAAAGACCAGTGCTCTTGATTTGACCTTTTGTAGTTCTCCACATGATGTCAGCACTTTTAAACTGTTCAGGGCTAGCATCACCATTCTGCTACTGTACCATTGTTCATCCACCCAGCACATGTGTCTGGCACATGTGACAGCAGCACAGCCCTGCCTGCCCCAGCCCTACATCACACTTGGGGCTTATCTCTAAGAGCAGACAAGGCTCTGAAGCTGGGACACCCAGCTGAAGCGAGTTTCCTCCTGGCTTTTGTCCTAGTCTGATGCTTCATCATTCAGGTTGTAATGCCATGTTTTCTGGGCATCCACATACCTTTCTGCTTCAGACTGACAGTGTATTTCATGTAAACCAGCTGAAGAGCTGTTACTTTCTGTCAAGCTAATTGTAAAGTGAGAGACATGGTGGAATTCTGCATCCATCATTTTTCATCCTGGTGGAATCCAGGCCCATCATTTTTTTCCAGCAAAATATCTGTCTTTGTCATAAATCAAAGCATTCACATTCCATATTTAATCTAAAGATATATAAATAGGCATCATAAGTGGCATAGCAGATAACAGTATCTTTGAAAAAAGACAGATGCTCTGCGAAGTAGATAAGGGACATACTTAAAGGACTCAGTAATTAGAAGCAAAGATCTCAGCTATCTCAAAGTTAAATAACAAAATGTAAAGGAGCAAACCAGGTATAAATCAATGGATGGCGCATAAGAGAGTGGAAATTTTTCCATAGGTATTTTTTTGCCTAAGCCTGACAACATGACATGAGGCAACTTCTTTGTGTAGCCTGGAAATGTGGAAAACCTCATTTAGAAATGGAAATCATAAACATTTTTTTAAAAAGTGTGTACACAGAACATTTGAAGTTTTGAAATTTGTTTACTTTTCATCCAAAAATATTTAATTGTATTCTTCTTGTATTCCTGAATAGTTTTTCTGAAGCTAGAACAATGATTTAATTTTTATGGGTTTTTTTAAAACAAACATGGTATTTATACACCTAAGTATGTGAAAATTCTAAAGATTTTCTACCTCAATTGTAGAATGTTTTGTAATGCTATGAAATTAGAAAAAAAATGAAAATTACTGGACGAGAAGAGTAATCCCGTTCACTTTTACGTCAACAGCAGGATTAACAGTAGAAGCACCAGTAACAAAAAGTATTGCAGAATGAGTATGCTAGTGAAGAGTGGGTGCATGGTAGAAGAATTGGTATTTGATGCCCATTTCTTTCTTTACACAATCCTTATAATAACATTCCCTTGCACTATGTCTTCTGTAAGAAGGGTATGACTTTGAGATCAGTGTCTCAGTGACAATTCTGTGTTTCTATTTGAATTTTCAGTACACAAGTAATTAAATTTCATATTAGTTCTATCAGGTAACATAAATTCCATAATGCTTTGGAAAATACATTCTAAAATGAGTTTACTTATTCCTAAGCAATGCCCATACATTTTATTTTAAGGATTATTTGGACCTCCTTTCATTGTAGTTATTCACAGAGATACATATTTATGCTGTGTTGCCTCATGACTAGAAGCAGAGATACAGGCCTAAAATGTAAAAGTGAAATATATTGCTGTGGGTCGGTTTTAAAAGACACTTATTTTTATTCACCATCTGTCATATTGGTTTGCAGCCAATATCCAGCGGTGAATTTTATAACTGTTTTGGGATTAACAGAATATTGAAGGGGCAATGAACATTTTCAGAGTTGTTCAACATGTTATTTCTCTTTTTGCATTAGTATTATCATCATACAGCACCCACTATTAATAATAAGCATGTGCAGCACACATCGCTATTAATAATAACAATAATAACAACATAGTACCTCACGGACTTCTGAAAGAATGAGACAAAGCTGGTTCAGCTAAAAGTTCACAAATTTTTTGATCTCTTGAGGCTCTCACAGAGCAGTAGGTGGCTTCTTGGGAGCCAAAGAAAGCCAACAGTACTTCTTGTACAAACAGTTCAGCTCCAGGTCCATTCCCTGTCCTGTGTCTTCAACCACAGCCAGCAGCAAACTGTTACCTGGCAGGTTATCTGAAACCTGAGCACCTTTATCCACTGAAGCTCTTCCAGCACTCCTCAGCAGAAATCTGCTGCTTATTCATACTATTCTGGATTTGTTGGGCGACTTTGGTTGCAATAAACCCCACTTTGGATAGCGGCTGCTGCTAGCTTTGTGGCTGCCTCCATGACATTATTGGCGTAGTCGGCAAGATGCCGATAAGAGGAATTGCTGTGGAGGCACAACTGAGTGCCTTCTCCCTAAAATGTAGAATGGACAAGAGAGAAGTGGTTTGACCCCACAGAGGTCGTGGTGAAGGTGGGACAAGTCCCCATCAGGTTTTGGAGTGGCGCAGATCAAGGGGCCGCGTACGCCATCTTGGGTGCCTGTTTGGTTCAGGCGCGTGAGCCTCCGGGCTGTTTCAATCTAAAGCATGATGCTTGCAGAGAGAATTGAGAAAAGGAGCAGACACGTTTGTTCATTGAGCTGATGGTGGCGCAGACAAACGATTCCCCCAGGGCTGTCCATACCCACAATTTAATCGTGGGTGCAGAACCCAAGGGTTTGGATGGAGAGAGCTGAGGAGATCCTTACAAAGTTAGTCCTGATGGAACTGAGGGAGTGGAGGAAAAGGAGGTGCGAGCTATTATTAAAACAGAGCCGCATAGGGGACCTCATGGTGGGAACCCCCACACCATTGCCCACACTACCCCGTGGTCGGGATCAGAGCTCAGTGAGCTCCAGGACAGGTGTTTTTCTCAAGCTGAGTGAAGCTGAAACGAAGTCATTTGTGGAGAGTCTCTTTGGCAGGACACGATTGGATAGTGCTGAGTGGTGATGAGGCTGACAGGTTTTGGGGTCCCGGAGTGTTTCTGAGCAACAGGCCAGCAAGAGACCAGCTGATCATGTTCCGAGTGTGTCACTGGGCTGGGGGGTGTGCAGCCTAAGGAAAGGGGAGAGACGGTGGTTACCCAGGTAAAAGGACTGTCGGAGCTACCTCTGGGAGTACAAAAGGCCACCTACATCCAGGCCGTGTATGAGAGGGCGGTGAGGGACACCAACCACCTCCGACAGTTTGTTAAAGGGCTGCCGGACGTTTTAAAGATACACGTTCAGGTTCTGAGAGAAAAGATTCGCAGACCACAGAGCGGCATCAGCAAAATGCTCGGAATCCACCCGCGCACGTGACGACCTGGGCAGAGCTATTCTGCAATATAGTGACGTACGGGCACAACACGGCCTGGGCCGATCTGGACGGCGGCACCGACGGCGGGAATAGGAGGGTGCGATAAATCAGTCACAAACCTCACCCCGACCCGCCCCCCTTGCGGGAGTCTGAACTCTCCCGAGGCAAACGAGATCTAACTTACCTGGGGTGAAAAGGGACAGCGTCGGGAGCTGCCCTGGCAGTGGTGCAGCGAACGACCACCGGCCGTATCCGGACACTGCTGAAATTGTTCGAGGGAAAAACGAGGGGCCTGGGAGAAGCAGGGGCAGCACTCGCTCCTGGGCAGGACGGCGCAGTTAACCCTTTCGCACCCTTGCGAGAGGAACCGATGGGGTCAAAGAAGCTGGAAACTTCAGTGTGGGATTCGGGCCGCCCACTCGGCATGTTGAATTCTTGCCAATGGTTCGTTATCAGGGAGCCTTATATAGACATTCCCGTGGGTCCGGAACAAATAACTTTAGACTTCTTAATTGTAACAGAGGCCCAAATGAGTGTTCTAAATAAACAAGATACCTGAGGAGACAGGAATCAAGACCTCAAGGAAATTCATGAACAGGATTGGAGTAACGGGTACAGCAGAAAAATGTTCCTTGCCTCGAACTCAGTTTTGGCTGCCTGGAGAAAAAGTGGATGACAGCCATGGGGGTGGCTTTAAGCCCTTACAAGGTGAATGTCCTTAGATCAATGTATTAGCAGGCAGGCGATGGTACCTGCCCAGTGGCTGTGTGGGGAGTTTCGGGAGCGGCGGGATAGCAGAGGCTCCCATTAGGACTCTGCAGTTTTCTCCTGCACTGCTGCAGTCTAAAGTACACTGCGTTGCTCACCCCCCTCCCCTCACCCCCACCAGCTTCAGCTAAAGTGATTAGTGATCTGGAGGAGAGGCGGATAATTAGCCACCCGCTCCCCTTACAATTCTCCAGACTGGCCAGTTGGTAAACCTGATGGGCTGTGGCATTTAACAATTGATGCGTTAACAGCTGTAGTCCCAAGTCTAACTACAATAGTAACAGCAAAGGACTGTGGTTCATGGATACATCCCATCCTATGGGATCCACGTGGCAACAGAAAGCAGATAGAAGAGGGAGAAGATAGTGCACAGGAGGCAGTAGAGAATGGTGCCACTAAAAATTTACACTGATTCCTATGTGGTCTCTAAGGGTGCCAGAGAGTGGATATTCCAGTGGGAATCAAGTCATTGGGAAATAAGTCATACAAAAGTCTGGAGACTGGCAGAGATCATTGGAAATAAGCAGATCATGATCCTTGAAGGTGGGATGCATAAAGGGCCATATGAAGAATGAAACTCCTGCTGGAAAATGGAACCAACAGGTAGAACAGCTTGCACAAATGAAGATGGTAAATACAGAAGGTGAAGATTGGGAATGGTTGTCTGAGTGGCTGCACAATGTGAGGCCATTCAGGGAAAACAGACCTCTATTATGTGTGTTGGTCTCAGGGATGGCCAGAGTCTATGAGAACACATGAAGCAGTTCTTCCAGCTTATCCACAGTATCAAACAAGGCTTAAGGCTAAGCACCCAAATCAAGCTTCAGCTTAGCATATCAAACAAGACAAGGCTCTTTGGAGCAATTGGCAAATTGATTATATTGGTCCATTGAAACCATCCCATGGAAAGAAATATGGTTTGGTGGGAGTAGAATTGGTTTCAGGACCGACTATGGCTACAGCTACTAGCACTGTCACTGGTGTTCAGACAGTTCAAGCCCTGATTAAATGGTTTAGCATTCTACCTGCTCCTAGGTGTATTCAGAGTGATAATGGATCACATTTTATGGCCACAATGGTGCAAGACTGGGCCTGAGAGGAGGGTATCAAAATGGGTGTTTCATACACCATCCTACCCTCAAGGCAGTGGTGTAGTTGAACGAATCAATGGTCTGGTCGAAAGACATGCTAATGCCTCACAGTACAACTCGGACATATGGATACCACAGGCAGTCTTTGTTATCAACAACTGCTGGGGAAGCTATGGAAAGACAAAATTTGAACATTTTGCCCAACAGAACCATTACCGGGCATTGGCCTTATACAGGATGACAAAAGACACCAGTCCCCACTGGGGACACATGTGGGGCAGCCTGTAATAGTGGAGCTAGCCTCCACTGGCATTGTGCCTATGACCGTGGCAAAACCCAGAGGCTTCCATGCATGGGAAAGCCTGGATGGGAGTGGGAAACCCCACCATATTAGTGCTCAGTGGATAGTCCCTGACTTTAAGCCTGGTTTCTAAACAGAGGCCAGCCCTGTGTTTTCTTACAGGACAATGGAATCACCTTGGTGCTTTCACTGGTGACAGACAGGACCTGGAGGACAATGTGGACTTGCCTGAGTGATGAGCTCATGTCACGGGCTGGGGATTGGAATGTCACTGTCAGTAATGCAGCATGTACATCCTGGACATAACAATGCCACTTAAGGATCAGAGCAAAAAGATGAAGAAAGTGGCAAAGGACTTAAAAGCAGTTGTTGCTAGGCTGGGGACCAATTGCTTGAGGAAAGTGTTGATATATTAGTTGTTTCTTTATGCTGACTGTGATTATGATGATTATTGTAATTGTATTACACTAAGCCACATTGGATGTGTGATAGTGAAATCTGTTTTAACGGTAGAGCGTGGTCTCTCCTTCGAAATGTACTTATATGTTGAATATTGGAATGATGATCCACAATGAGCTCAAAACCTCACTAAGACTGCACCCCCTTTAAACTTTGGAGGCAAGAGGTTACTGCATCACCACTCCAAGGAAACCAGTCAATTGGTGACTGTGGTCATAGAATGGATTGTGGCAGGTGCAGCCCCCCCCGCCCCGACAAAACAAAGCAAACAGGGTGGGGCTGGAACAGTTTGGCACCTCAGCCACAGCAGTTTGACACCTCGGCCATGAAGCTGCACCTCCTGGTGCTTAACTGGCACCTAGGGGTCTGAACCCCTTAGTAAACAGGCTCAGGGTCTGCATTTGTCTGGGCTTGCCCCCTCAACCAACCAGTATGACCACACCGCACCCTCCACTAGGATGTAACTGGGTCCTGCCTAAGAGCCAGAGGAGCTGGTTCGTCGCAGAGCAGCAGGTCTGGCAGTCGGACCCTCCTCTTGGAAATGCCATCCAAGGACACTTCCATGGATTGAGGGAGTCTCTGTGGATCGAGTGAGCCCTGCTCCCCCGTTGGGTGAGTGGTGTCTTGGGCACTCTGGTGTGGGAGGTTTTCCCTTGATGAGTGAGTGAGTGCCTATTTCGGTTCATCTTTCCTTAAGGTTTAGGAATCAGTTGTGTAGTAGTTAATTCCCAACAGACATCTGAACTTGTGTTTGGTCAGAAGGAGCGCTGGGTGACTTTGGTTGCAATAAACCCCTGTGAAGCAAACAGCAGCTGCTGTTTATTTTGTTTGTGCTTCCATGACATTCATATTAGCTTCAAAAATATCAGCAAGCCTTTGAAGTTGCCATAATTTTGTGGGATTTGGAGAATAGTAATTTAAAATAATTTCAAGGGATATTCAGAATTGGTGAGATTCATAATAACAAGCCATCTGAGATGACAGGTGTTTTGCTGAAAGATGGCCTGTGCACTATTAGAATATACATCCCTTTCTCCAGTTAAAAGTGGAGTTAATCAATTTGAGTTTTCTTTAGCCTAGAAAGTCTTTACTCTACATTTTTATAACACTAAGTGTTATAAACACTAACCTCAAAAGTTGCAAAACTGTCTTTCGTGGTGCAGAGTAGCCCTGATAAACACAAGTCGAAACAAAGTCTTTTTTTCCTACAGTTAGTGGGAATTTTCACAGCCCTCCATCATGTTTCCAAGCCATGTGAATAATATGAAACTAACAAGCGCTGGATTTTCCTCTGCTGATTTTAACAGAGAAATCAAGTAGTAGTCTTTTTGTTACTTGTTTTAGTTTGGTTTGGTCTGAGGTTTGTTTGTTTGGTTTTTGTGTGTGTGTGCTTTCCAGAAGTTCATCAAACAAAAATCAGTTCTAAAAACCTGATACCTAGGAAAAAATGTCTTCATATACTACCTATAAGACTCTGTCCAAAGCTACGAGAGCATGAGCTGTTGAAGGGGCTACATTTTGCAATATTCTATTTAAATGACCAAGAACTGGATGTCTACAGAAATTTCTGTAGAACAGAAACTCCAGTGTTCCCAGAATTTCCAAGTCCATAAAATCATGAGTGGCACAGGGAGAAAGTGAAGCAGGAACTGTTGATCTGTTCATTTGCTATCTCTGGGGAAAGAAAGAAAACCAGAGACAGATTCAGAACACACTCCCAAAACCTTGTAGAGTGCTGTGATGCTAGAAGTTTAACGTGGTCTCAAGGAAAGCTGGACAAGTCTAGGAAAAAGCAGATCATTAAGAGTAACTGAATACACAGAAACCACACTGGGCTTGTAAAACCTGACACTTGTGACTGTGCTTGCTTGGCCTATTCAACACACTTAGCTTGCCTACATCTATATTCTTCTTCAGTCACTTGCTTTGGGACACAATCAGAGGATATTGAGCTGTACAGACTTTCAGTCTGATCCACTGTGACTTTTCATTCTTATCAAATCGTGATGAAAAGGCTGACATTGCAAAGCTTCCCATAAGCTAAACTTTGGTATGATGTCTCTTATACAGAGAAGTCTTATAAATATATATATTTCTACATGTCATATACAGGTTAGGTTATCTTTTATAGTCAAACAGCATCTATGCAGGTGAATAATATTAATTTCTAAAAATGCTGTAGGAACACAGAAGCATTTTATTTTGTTAGTTTTAAGGACCTTCCATTAATTTTACCTAGACTCACATTCATATTAGATTGTTTACCCATAACATTAGGTATAATGATAAAGTATTTAATATAGCAATAAAGTAAAACCAAATGGATCAAGATCACAAATTAGAAATTAAAACTTCCAACTATTATTTCAAGCCCTTTCATCATAACTAGCTTATTTGCACAATACATTTAAATTTCTATAACACTGTATATTTTGTCAGAATGATTTGGTGTTGATGTGCTTTGTATCAGACATATTATCATGGTCCACTAATTGTGAAACAGTGTTTCTGAAGGTGTTAAAACTGACTAAGCTTGGTGCCTACTGCTTGTGTCCCACTTGGAAGTGCTCTATTTTTTTTTTCATGAGAGATGGGGCAAAGCTTTTTCGGGTTATGATTCAGTGCAGGAGACTAATTTAAGTGTTCTGAATTGCATCTTAGATCCTCTCCTTCATCTGGTGGCTATAAAGAGAAATTAGTCTCCTAAACTCTGGCACATGAATTAAGTGTTTCAAGGGAATATCCCTTTGTGCTGTTTTCTCAAGTCACTTTACACCATGCTTATATGTTCCCCATGCTAAATTCCTCCAGGCTCTGCTAGTGTAAGTCTGTAAATGATTATAATCAGGTTTACTGATACAAGGGTCCATAAATCCTCCAGAGCGGGACTTTTCCAACTGTACGTGTTCAACTCCTATTACAATCAGGCTTGATTCTTGCCTTGAATTTTGAGGCACTGTAACAATACAGGAAATAACAGTAATAGCCTTTGGTCACTGCCTGCAGTTGCTGAACTGAGGACACAAGGCTCTGCAGGTGGGAAGTACTAAAATACCTTCATTTTCCTAGGACAGCAGTGACAGGCTGTTGAGCTCATGTGTTTCCAGTCCAGAAAAGCACTGAAAAAGCCTATACAAACATGGGAGCAGTAACTGGAAACCAATATGGCTGAAAGACCTCAGACAATTTCTGTTCTCCACTAAGTTGCAAAAATTACCATGGCTGGTGGGATCTGGGGAGCTGTAGCAGTTCTCCAGAGTGATGCTGAGTGAAAAGACATTCACACATTTACTTTGTTATTTGGAAAAGTTTTTAGTGCTGAGTATTTTTCATTAAAGCTGTTGCAACATCTGCTTGCAATTCTGTTCATTCAAATGTAGCCAGCAGGTAAGAGCCTCTGGCTTTCTTTGCCAGGTATGAAAAGAATAAGTTAGTGATATGTACAGTGACACTTCTGGTGGGATTAGGCGGAACAACCAGCCTCTGTTTCAAACCAGGCAATCAGCCACTTCTCCTACGACTCTTTCTAGATCAGCAGAGGAAGCTAACCAGCAAAGCTGAGACTTTCAGGTACAAAACAGAGCCAAAAAAAGGTCTGAAAAATTTTCATGTTTTAAAAGAACCCTAAAGATTTTTTTTTTCCTAAGAAATAGGATAGGAAAGGGCTCTGTTTTTCTCCAGGTTGTAGCCTACCGGCACATCTTCAAGCACTTAGAATACCTCTTTACTCTTGTAAGAAGAAAATATTTCTTTTCCTTTTTATTCTCTGAGCAGAGCTCTGCTCTGTAGCAGCTTCAGGCTGAGAGTAACTTTACAAGCATCTACAGACAGGCAGAAAACCTGCAGGATTAGGGAGCTCTGGGGCGCCCTGTGCAGCTCTGAGGGTGACCCCAAAATTCCTCATTTGAATCAGAGCCATGGCAATTTCAGGTGAAATGCAAATCAGCTTCCAGCACCCTAGTTTTACTGTTGTGTTTAAGAAAGAAAAGCATTTGTCTCCTGGTTGTTACAATTCTAGAAAACAACGTAACTCACTTACTAGTGGCTTACATGAACTTTTTTATTTTCTTTTAATTTGCCACATTCATTTGCATCATCCAAAACTGTCTCTATGTCCTCAACTGAAAACAAGTTAGAACTTCTCTATAAACATCAGACAAAACTACCAAGTTATCTTAATTTCAAAAGGACACTTGCAGAATTCTCTTTACAATGCTATTTGTTCAGCATGGAGGATGATGCCAGCAGTGCTTAGTAGCAAAATGTTTGGATCATTTCAAGTTTGAGAAAGATCTTGCAGGACTGAATATTATTGCCTACCTTTTACTGGGTGTAATGGATTTGGCACACTACTAGGTTCCAACATGCAGAGATCATCTCAATGGCCTTTGACAAGGAGGTCTGTGATGCCTTGCTATGTGAATATTTTTCTTGGACATGCATCAGTTGACGATGTTTTCCACTGCCATCACTCTCCTTTTCATCACTCAGTATGTTACACAGCAGTTTTACTGAAAATGGTAGCTACTGGCTGTTAGCAAAAAGGTCCATCTCTGCATTGACTTGTTTTGTCCAGAGTATCATGACTTGTAAGAAGAGTTTAGACTTTCCTCTTCTTTCCTGGGCTGTGTGTTTCACGTAGTAAGACAGACAAGAACACCATGTCTAGGGAGCACAGAATCATGTGATTCCTTTCTCTGGGAGTCCACAGCCCAACATGCAGAGAGGGAAAGCAGCACTGTCTCCTTTATGGAAGTGGGAAGGCGCTAACCTGGTGCACTATGTGGAAAATTCCTAATGCCTGAGCTGGTTACAGGTCACTCAAGAATGCTACAGTGATGAGCTTGATGACACCTTAATGCTTTATCCCCCCTCAGCTGCCAGAAGAACAGAGCAACTCTGGACATCCTCTTTCTAATTAAAACTTCAGTCCAGCTCCCAATTTTTTACTTTCAAGAGAAACTGTCTATTTTCAAACTTTATTTCATCCCATAGAAAGAAGTCTTCGAGAACAAATGAGACCTTCAATCAATCAAGATATTTCCAAGTATTGTTGTACCAAACTGTGGTGGCTTAGTGTAAAAGATTCTCAGGATTTTCCTGCTTTTTGTTCAAACAACATTGAAAGGGTCAATGGAAAATTAAATAATACCCCAGTCAAGAAATACTAAAGCACACCATCTCAAAATGTTCTAAGCTTCTTCAGTTTTTCTTTTTTTATAAAATTCCATGGAACATACTGCTTCTCCAGAAAAATGTTTCATTTTCACCAGATTTGTGTGAGTTGGAGGAAAAATGTTGCACTGAAAAATTTCCCTCTGCTTTTGGTCTCTGTCTCACTTGACAAAGACCAGCTCTAGAGCACCTACGCAGCTATTCAGTCACCAGCCAAAACTGTCCAGTGATACACCAGTGTAACGCAGGTACAATTTTTGTTAAATGCTGTTTTTCAGCCAGTGGGTAGAGGAAGCAAAGCAGTAAGTTTGATTTCTGGCATAATGTGCGGTTGATTTCATTATGGAGAATAATGGGTGATTTTGTTATACTGAATAGTTGTAGTTGAGACAAGTAATGGGAGGTTGAGGAGACTTTCTCTATACTGCTTCCTCCCCCCAGTCTCCTCCCACTGATTAGAATGTCTTAACTGAAGGATGTCCATTATTAAGCATCTCATTGCATATAGCAGATTGTTTCATCTTAGCCACTGATTTAAAATCTGTTCTGTCAGCATTTGTCATACAGATTTCCTTCAAATGAATTCAAGCAACTTAGCGAGGAAAATGGAATCTCCCTTTTTTTCCTTTTTTGTTTCCATAGAAGTTGTAAAACCAGAATACTTGGTCTTTCAGCTGATTGGAATGCTTCAGTTGTTGAAACAAGCTAAAATCCCAACTCCTTCATTTTGAGTGATATGTTTTAATAACAATATGCTATTTGAGGTTGCCCACTGCCTAGGGAGTCAATAACCTTGCTGGGTATTAATACAGATTGAAAGTCCAGACACACATTTTCTTGATGTTTGTATTTATCGGTGTAAACTCATTTACAAAATAAATCAGTAGCAGATGATATAACTGCAGATCCTGATTTTCATGTTCAAACTACTGGATGTTTCTCTTCCTGCAAAGACAGAATCATGCTCCCCAACTGGAGACTCCTATGGAGCAGTAAAAAACTGTATTTTATTTTTTAAATGTAGGTAAGAAATATCCTTGCAACCAAATACCACTGGAATAGAGGACATTTATTTCTTATAAACAGATCATTATAGAACCTGCTTCACACACCAGTATACATGATGAAAAATATTTTCAGACCCTATATTTTCTTCTTTTCAAGTATAAATTCTGCTGTTTTCTTTCTTTTTAAGTGGTGCTCAGCTGTTACAGACAAAAAGGGCTGGAAGAATTTCTGCTTTGAACCTATATCCATTTTGCTTGCATGAATCCAAGAACATTTGGAGCTCATCAAGGCTACATCAAAGAGTTTTATCATGTTTGTGCATCAAAAAGGTGCAGTGATAGAGGAGCACTTCTAAGCGTAAAGCCTATAGCTTCATCTTGGTCTTTATATTTGAATAGAGCTTTCAAAAGGAGGAAAAATAAAAGCAAATACGATATTTTCTGCAAAAGGAGATGACTTGTCTTCAAAATAACTTTTCAATTCAACTGAAAATTAATTATATCTATTTAAAATAAAGGACTCCAATTAGGAATAGCAAAAGCCATTCAGTGTTCTATGCTTAATTTAAACTTGGAAGAATGCTAAATAATATTTCTTTCTTGAAACATGAAACAATAGTTCATCTTTCTGGTTTAAACATACCCCACAAGCTTTAATTGTCTCCTAATTAAATCCATAGCTTAAAGAGGCCATGTGAGTGCAATCCTGTGGTACCATCCAGTATCTACTAAAGCAACATTATCGCTCTGTGACAACTCACTTCCTTGTAAAGACCCTTTCTTTTGGATTCTTGTGCTTGGGAGAGTTACAGCCACTAAGCTCCAAAGCCTCTTCTTCCCCCAGAGAGATATACCTGGCATAAAATGGAGGTGGATATCTCAGGGTATTGTTTTTTCCTCGTTTCCCTTTTGCATCTATCGCTGCATTTTAAAGTCATGTCAGTATTGACCGAGTTTAGTGATGGGTTAGTTTGTTGGTTCAGGCAAACTTTCAGTTTTAGTACCTGTTGACACTCACAAGGAAGCATTATACAATTGGTCTCAGTTGTCACCTGAATGCTGAAGAGAGTAAGACCCCAGTTTGGCATCTATCTCTAATCCCTGTTTTTTGAGATCTCATGACCTTGATGGTAATGTGTGAATAAATTCTTGCAAGTTACACAAGGTCAGAAGGGAATACAGTCCTGGAAAGCTTGTACAGATGCTTAAAATGCCTTTCCTGTCCTGCCAGTATTCATAAATTCTGGCAGCAATTAAAAATGCTCCTATTACAAATCTGGAACTATTTCTTGAGTTAGGTTAACTTTCTTGCTCCAGTTGACATCCTCTTCTGAAGTGGTTTTAACCAGAGATAAATTCAGAGGCTTTCTGAAGGACTCACTTTGTCTCTTTCTTTTCCTTTGGTTTTGCTATAAAGATTCATTAGATTACAATTCTTCAGCTTAGAAAAGGGACCTTTGGTGTGATGCTGGTGCAGGAGGTGTGTATTCTTATGTGTATGACTCTGTATGTCATGATGTCTGTTTATATCATATTTTTCTTCTGTGCGAGGAGATGAAATAATGCTATTGTTACACTCAGGTCTGTTCACTTCTTACAAAAGATTAATAATGATTAATGAAGATTAATTTAATACACATTTAGCAATTGAATTATACTAGAAACATTTCTAAAATCTATTGCACATCTCAGTTTAAACTCTTCAGAAAACTGCCACCACCATATTATGATTAACACTGTAATTTTTCTCACTTTCCATGTAGTTGGGCACAGAACTTGTCGCTAATTATCACAGACATATTGCATGATATTAAGTGGATTCAGTGTATAATTTTTGGCTTACTTCACACTTTCTACTTTCAATCAGATCTAATTGACTAGATTTAAAGATCATCCTGTACTGAGAATCATGTAACTGCTAAGAAGCTGCAAATGAACCATGTAACATGATATTCACCTTATATGCATAATTTTTACTAATGGATGAGTAAATGCCATTGATGTTTTCATTTTTCCTATTATCTTCACTTTCATGTTGGTTCTTGAGGCTACTAGTTTGTGGGTTTGCAGGCTACAGTAAAGAGCTACAGTTAAGTACAGTTATCCTGGCAGCCTACAAGCACTCCTAATTTCTTCAGCCCTCTTTTGTGGATTAAGGATATCCTGAGCTATCCTGGACACTCTGAATGAGCATTCCAATGGAGACAGCTCAATTTATACATTATGGTGGTGTTTGAGGAAGCAATACTGCATTTCTGAGTCTTTTCTGATGCATAACCCCTGCTCCCAGAACAGCGATGATACTGCTGGACCTGTCATTTATTGAGCACCAAATCTTCAAAAGAGAGGAGGTGAACAGGTATGTGGTTGAAAAGCCCGTAATTACAGTTTCTTGAAAGGCTTAGATGCAGCTGTGATGCTTACATGTGTTACTCCATTTAGTTACAACACACAGTCCCAGAGCTGGTTTCAAGTGGGCATCAAGGGGTACTCGGCAGTCCCAGGGCATTCTCTTCAAAGGGAAAGAAAATGTCCACATGCTCTGGGACCCTCAAGCACTGGTCACCTGAGATGGAGATGGAGTGTCCAAGTTGCCTCACTCTTCTCCCCATTTGTTCTGGCATGCCATAGTTCTTTCTTGCATACTGTCTGATGCTCCTGAAGGTAAAAACGCAGCCTATTTTTCTGTAACATAGAGGTAAGGCAGTTTAACAGATGCAATTTCAGTGAAACACTGTTTTTAGCAAGGGAATTTGGTACTTCAAGTGGAGCAGTTTTTGGACCTTTTCCACTCTCCTTTAATAAATGAGAATACTTAAGCTGGTAATCAGTCATAACTTCTGCTGGTTTTGCACAAAGATCTTAATCTGTGAGGTCAACTAAAATGATAGTTTTATGTAAGAAACTCCTTTTAAGTATGCACTGAATTCTCAATAGGAATTACAGCTTATAATGAAAGGTTAATGTCTTGTTGAATTGGGAGCTGAATTTGTGTCATATTACTTCTTACAGTGTTTCAGACTGACAAATTTCTTCTACATGGGCATGGGCTTCACTCAAATGAAATATGACTTTATTTAGAAAAAAAAAATCATTATCAAGATTAGAACATTTAGAAATATAAACCAGAAAAACTTGAAGATGTGTTGTATATGTTCCAAGTCAGTAAACTCTGTAGTTGCTAGTTAGGCTTAAGTGTACCCAAGATAATACAAAAGAATGCAGTTACATCTCCATCTGTCTCTTTTGTCTTAGGATTCCACAAAATCTAACTTGGACCAATTTCTGGCACATGGGACTGAGAGGAGAATACAACTACTCCTAGCAATTGCTTCACGTATACATCTCTGTCCTCTGTCCTAACTTTGTTGTGATACTATGCCTGAAGCAAGGCACATTACCAGCACATCCTATAGAAATCGGTAGTCTGGCAAGAGTCACACAAGCTTCAGAAACAGTTGAAGACAGCAGTAAAAATTATGCAGTGACATATTTAGTGTGAAAGAGTGTTGTGGTTTAACCCTGGCAGGCAGCTGAGCACCACACAGGCACTTGCTCACTCTCCTCCCAGCAGGCTGGGAGGAAAGAGAATTGGAAGAGAGAAAGTGAGAAAATTCATGACTTGAGATAAGAACAGTTTAATAGATAAAATAAGATAGAATAATTCTAATAATTAAGCAGAAAATAACAAAGAGAGAGAAATAAAACACAAGAAAGATAAGGAATGCAAATTAAAGCAATTGCTTGCCACCAACCAACTGATGCCCGGCCAGTCCCTGAGCAGCGGCCCCCAGCCAACCTTCCCCCTAGTTTATTGCTGAGCATAATCATATGGTCTGGGATATCCCTTTGGTCAGATGGGGGCAGCTGTCTCAGCTGTGTCCCCTCTCAACTTCTTGTGCACACCCAGCCTACTCACTGGTGGAGTAGTGACAGGAGCAGAGAAGGCCTCGACTCTGTGTGAGCTCTGCTCAGCAGCAGCTAAAACATCCCTGTGCTTTCAGCTCTGTTTCCAGTATAAATCCAAACCATAACCCCATACTGGCTACTATGCAGAAAATTAACTCTACTGTCACCAAAACCAGCACAAAGAGCTTCTCAACAGGCTGGATGAGTTTAGATCTTGCATTTTTGAAATACAAATATGAACTTTTTGTATGGACTGGAAACAGTTTTGATGTACTCGTTCAGCCTAATCTCACCTTCCGTCAAAAATTACCAGTATGAGGAAAAGACTACTGACCATATTTGGCTGTCCTAACTCTGGCTAAATACTTTTATCCCCTTGGTTTCCTCATTCATCTTGACTGAGCTGCCCATGAAATAAGTGAATAAGCACATAACAATGCTGTACAAGCAGAAAGGGTGATACTCAAAGTCAGGAATAAGTTACGTAGTTTATAGATATAACATGTTGTTCAGAATTTTTTAAATGAGTGGAATCACAACAACTTGGTACTTTAAAATATATTATTATATTTTAAATATAATACTGTAGTCTCATCCTCTACTTGCCCAACACAAATAGATTATTAAGAAATCAATGGATAAAAGTAAACCTTGTTATTTTTCATGTCTGTCTGCCTGTTTTGTTTGTTGCACATAGATCCCAGGGTTCCTGTTTAGCTATATTCATGCAGTAAAGATCGATGATGCCATCAATTGCCACAGGACATTTACCCATCCAGAATGAAGGCAAATGTTTGAGTTCTTTATGGTGAGAACTTTGAGAAGCATTACTCTTTTACCTTCTCTGTACTCCCCTCTAAAAATGTAGATGAATTCTGAGCAAAAATGCCATTACAACAATGCCTTACATTACCTAGTGACCCTAACTCCTTAGCTCAGCTCACAGCTGTATGTGTATTTGCAGAGCATGATCACAAGGAAGAGTTTTCAGACTGCGTTCCTCTAACTTCTCTGATCTGTTTTAGAAACATGCAAGAATATTCCTTTGGAGCTTCTAACATGAGTAGGTTTACAAAGACCAGCCATGGAAACTTGCTTTAGATTGTATATACAGATTCATGAATAAAAAAATTGCAGTCACACCACTGGTAATATATCTTATTTGTTCCTCATTTAGGAAGAGCTTAAAAATTCAAACTGTCCAGGAGCAGAGGCCTGTTCCATGTTTCTATATATACAACATGAAGAAGATAGCTGGAAGGCTCCACAAGCTTGGATAAATACATGGAAACCAACAGTCCTATTATTAAATCTAACTCTTATTCAGAATCAGGTAACCAACTAGTAAACCAGTCTTCTAGCATGCCAAAGGTTTATGTTTGGGGTTTTTTAACTTTATTTTAAGGACTACTTTTTTCATTCATTACTATAAATGGGTTAACAAGGGTGTCCAAGCAGTGCCTATCAGTCCTCAGAAGGCAGTCTTTCTAATTCATGCCCCTTTCTCAGGCACTCAGCATGGCAATTTACTCACTGTTGGCAGATGAGCCTATTCTAAAATTACTGTAAAGTTATGCTTGAGTAACTGTTATGAATAACTGTTGTAGGAAAATCTAATATGCTTTTATGAAACAAAAAGATATATTTCCTTCAGCATGACCATATTTTTTGAGCTCAGTAGTACTCTTATAGTGCAC
The DNA here is from genome assembly GCA_033439905.1 of Ceryle rudis. Classification (NCBI taxonomy): domain Eukaryota; kingdom Metazoa; phylum Chordata; class Aves; order Coraciiformes; family Cerylidae; genus Ceryle; species Ceryle rudis. The sequence goes on from JAAGNO010011829.1 coordinate 39,351, forward strand.
AAAACTCCTTCAGGTCTCGGTCCTGCAGCAGGAGATATGTGGACAGAGATCTTAGCCTGCCCAGGGCATGGATGCTGTCAAAGGGGCAGGGGTGAGAGGTGGAGGTTGGTCAAGAGGGAATCACGTGAGTACTGAGTCCCTCAAGTAAGATCATGGGCCCTTCAGTATTTTCGTGGGCTCTGTTTTTCAATCAGCAACATTCTGACTTTTCTTACTATCCTGGGTATTGTTTTGGGAAAATCAGATCTGATTCTCAAAATTCAGTGTGTTTCTTCTTTAGCACTGCTAATCTGCACTACAGACAGAACTGCCCATTTTGCTAATCCCACCTTTTTTTTTATTTATTTTTTGTCTTTCATTTCAAATTTTGCCATAAGAAACCATCTGGCACAAATAACCTATGATCCAGTAAAGCATCAATTACTCTGAGAAATAAGTGAGACTTGGGAGAAGCCCAACAATACACCTTCCCAAAGTTGCTCAGGCATTTTTTATTTTTATTTTTTAATTAAGGTACATGGTATAGCAGTAAACCAGCAAAGCAGAACAGTTTGAGAAGTCTCTGAATATTCTAAATAGTCAGCATTACCTGCCAACTTTAATAATTATTTTGTTTCTGTTTTATACAGAAGTGAGCTAACAACTGGTTTTCCAACATACTCCCAAGAATACACTCTGATACTGCTGGCTAAAATGCAGGTGCATTTGACTGTGGGGTTTTTGGGGCATTTTCCATGCTACATTTCATCCCCTTATTATAGCTGAGCCCCAAAAGGGTTTTTTGTTGTTGCAAAAGAAACAGAAAGTTTCTGGTACTCAAACATCAATAAGAAAACTTTTCAGAACTGATCCTTTTCAGTAACTTGATGCAGTAAATGTATAGTTGGACAGTGCATCAGCATGAGAAAGGTCAAGGGAAAAGGAAATTACAGAAGCCCTTCCATATTCTATTAACCATCTGATTTTATTTTCTTTTTCTTAGATTTGCCTTGCTTTCAATGTACTTCAGTCTGTACTTTGTATTTTCCATTACACTGTCTCTTCTAACTTCAAAAACGCCATGAAAATAATATTTTTATGTTAGTTCTTGACAAAGATGGTCTCAGAGGTCAGTTTTTGAAAATCATTGGATATTTACCAAAACATTTATTGCTCTGCCAAGGTACAGTCACACATTTATGAAGCAATTCTGCAAGATGCTTGTCAAGCCACAAACCATCACTGAAGAGCAGAACAAAATCTTCCTTGTTCATGGAGTTAAGCCCAAGGAACAGACTGCAGTGGCCTGATTTGTGTTGGTCGTTGTTTATTCAAAAGTTATTGCATCATGACCAAAGCAATCCTTTCTCTCAGCTGTAAAACTACCCAGAAGTGATTGCTGTCCCACACTGAGAACTGGAAAGAAAGCAGAGGGTTTCAGATAAACAAGCCTCCTCAGGAACCCTGAACATCCTGACTGGGTGGTGAAGGACGCAGACAGATCTGACATTCGGAGGTAATATCTGAAAAGCTCTGGCATAACATTTTCCAAGGAGACTGCCAGAAACCTGTGAAGCATTTTCCAAGCCAGTGTATAGATACAAATCTTGGAGAAATGTGTTCTGAACTGTAAATGACTATGGGGAGTCCATTCTTTCTGAGAGGAAAAAATAAAGGTTGTCTTTTTGTTGTGCTTTTGGGTTTGGTTTGTTTGGGGTTTTTGGGGTTTTTTGTTTGGGTTTTTTTTTTTGTGTGTTTCTCTTTTATTTTTCTCATATCAGGGTGACTAATGCTTGTTGGTGATCCTGTGGTAAAATCTCTGTGCCAACAGGGAGGTGAGAAATGTCAATTCAGATGTGGACAGAAGAATAGACCTGGTTTTAGCCAACTATTTTTTTCTACCATGTTTATGGGTTGCACAGCAATGGGAGCCACCTTACCTGCCAGCAAACCTTTCCATCAGCATTAGGGTTGTATGGCATGACTATCTCATGTCAAACTCTATCACCTTTCCACTCTTAAGATATATTGCTTAATCATTTTACACATTGCAAAAGCAGCTCTTAAACCATTATATTGACCTTCATCTACAGGATGCAGACATTAGAAGACTGAAATAGAGTGAACTGACTGAAGGATGGAGAAGACAAGCTCTAGGACTGATCCCTCCTAATGCCCAGTGATGAGACAAGTGCTGAACAGCTGAGACCTACTGTGGTTTCAATTAGTGCTTGAATGAACAATAGTGGTCAGCTGAAAAAATGGTGGAGTGCTATTGAAGAGTGCGAGGTGCTTAGCCAGCTGTAATCCTCATGCAAGTGAGGATTGAGGGTATAATTTATCTTGTGCCTCCACAGCTGTCTTCAGAATACTTAACCTCTAGGAATAGCCTTGCCCAAATACCATCCTCTGTTAGTAAATGGTGTGAAGGCAGAGCTGTTCTCCACAGCCTGGGCATTCACCTGCAGCTCTGACAAGATTTGGAAGGCGATGGGACAGACCCAGCACTGGGAAATTGCTCTCAAGCAGGGGCAGCAATAGGGACACTACAGGACCTGCCTGGAGTGTCAAAGAGCTTGGTAGGTACTTTGGCTGATGAAAAACTTACTCTCAAAATTGATTTTGATGTGAATTTTTCAGCAAAATGGTACTTTTGTAAATACTGCCTATGTTCAACAGGCAGCTTTGATTTCTTTATCCCTCAAAAAAACCCCAAAAATTAGATATTTCCATTTTCAGCCAAAAATATGCCTAGAATCTAACTTTCTGGATTTTTTTTTTTATTGAAAAATGTATTTTCCATTAGGAAAAAATAAGATTCATTTGCTAATTTTTTTTAATGCTGTCTACTTGTATTCTATTTTATATCAGAAAAAAAATATTTTTTCTTTTTAAGGTGTGTATAAGCAAAAATAAAATCAATACAAAACAGGAGAAATAGAGCTTTCCTTACTTATAAATAAGGTAGTAATTCTGCAAGAAAGCACATTTCCTTAGATTCTATTAAATGCAATTATATTGCCAGCCACTGTGTTATCACTAAAGGTTTGGATCACTTTTCTCAGTAATGTACTTCACGTTTTCCCTTAACCTTCAGGCAACTGGATTATGCCTTGTCTTTTCTTTTCAGAAGTTATTTAGCTGCTGGGTGAAATTACTGCAGTTTTCTGTCCTAAACTTTTCCTTATACAGAAAATGAACTCATCAGATTCTGGTCCGCTTTGTTTTACCATGTGAATATACATTAGTTTTAAATTTATTAATTTTTTTACTATCAGGAGACCCAGGAGGCTTGAAGTCCTTTTTCCACAAAGTAGGAGTGGATTTCTATGGACAGCAAGGTGTAGAGATGCTGCTAGCCAGGCCCTTGCCTGTGTGTCATCAAGGCGTAGAGCACTCTGGGAGTGTTGCAGTAGTTTTGATCTCCAACAACAGAGCTACGGGGACATCATCCAAGATCAGGTCTTACATACTTCAGAAGCATTTTACCTACTTTTTCCATACTTAGTGCATTTTTTCCTACCTTTCCCCACCTCCCACTTTATCACTGCCTCATGATACATTCTTTGATAGTGCTGCTTTCCCACTTACACCTCTTAATGCCTTCATAAACTTTTCTCTCCCTCCCTCACCACTGAGGGCTCCAGACAACATCAAGTCCCTAATTACACAGCCAAGGGAGTAACACAGCAAAAGTTCTCCATTTTCCACATAGGAAATTAGGCAGAAACATAACAGCTAACCACAACAGGGCAGTAATGTTGCTCCTACACAGTCAGTCTGTGAAATGCTTGGTGCAAACCTGATTCAGGGAAAAGCACATACTAGATGAATCCTTCCAGTCTTAAATGCAATCCTGGGATCCTCCTCTAGCACACCCCAACTAAGTGCTCCCCAGCTCACCTCACCCCAAAAGTTTAAAATCCTACTGTCTGTGCTAGCAGCCTCTGTTTACACAGGACACCTCTTTGATCTCAGCCTAGAACTGCCTTTGGAAAAAAAGCCAGGAGGAATAGGCCTTTCTAACTGAAGAGACTTATCTTCTAGGGGCTGCAAAGCAGTGTGATACGCTTTGCTATGTTTTCTATATTTTGCATCTGAGAAAACAGAAATGAAACGCTGAAAGCAGGAGTCGGCAAACCCCACACTGCCTCTGAAACAGCATTCTGGACAGGATTAAAAAGTAAATAAAATCCATAATACTAATTTTTCATACTAAAGAAAAATGCCACAAATGTGGTACAAGTAAAATACACCCACAAACAGCCCTTTGATGGAAAGATAGGTCTTGCAAGGAGCTGCCCAGAGTGAACACTAAGATAGATTCAGGAAATCAGTTTTCCCTTTCTGGCACAGCAAGGGCAGATTACGTGCTTTGTCCAGACTTTCCTTTTGGTGCAATGCATACCTGCATCAGCTCTGGGAGAGCTTAACAGCTCTGGTGTCTCTGGGGGAACACTTTCTCTGGAGGCTGGTAATGTAAATTCACTCCAGCCTCAAACCTTTCCATGTCATTTAAGCTCTGCTCTGCAGCTTTATTAGGCTGTAGTTATTGTTCCTTCCCATTGTAATTTCCTGCCCACCAGCTGCTGCTTTAGCCAATGCCAGGGAGAGTATAAGAAAGAAAAAAGAGGAAGATCTCTGCAATGCCTTTAGGCTGCCAGAGAGCAGGAGATGGCATTGCAGGCAGTGGCTGGGGCTGGTGGTTTCTCCTCCCCTTTGCCAGGTCAGCAGCAGGCAGAGCCAGGTCCTCCAGAGGCACAGGGTTTGTCTCAGAAACCAAAGTGCCTCTTCACAGATCTCAGTGTGTATTGAGAGAATAAAGCAGTTGCTTCCTCAGGAAACAGGAAGGCCTATGACATCCAATTTCACAGCTTTTTTGAGAAATTGAGTAGTATTTTCTTAGAAAAAGTAGATGCCCATAATATTTTCCATCTTTATGGGCTTTTTTTTCTAGGCAGTTGCTCATCAAAGAGTCTCCTCCATGTCTGTTGTTGTCTTCCCTTGTTTCTTCTAATGGAAAGCTGGTCTGAACTCTTGGCCAAGATGGGGATATTAAGTACATCCAAATGATCATCCTTTTCATAGGTGCAGGTGGGAGGTAGGTGCTCCAGCAGACAGTGTTTGCTAATAGTTTTATGCTGCATGTACTGTAACCACAAAGAAAAAGGCAGGATAATACTCTTCAGTGCAGTTTGTGGGATCAGTCCTATAACCAGGAAAAATAAATGTATTTGCACTCCTCATAATGCTGACTAGATTATTCTGTTAAGCAAGAACACTGCACTATTACACTTTGACCCTAGATTACCATCAGGAATATAAGCAGAAAAATGAAATCACATCCTTAATGTTAGCTATAAGATTGCTTGTGGGGTGGGTTTTAAGTAACTGACATTTTCTGATGCTATTTGAATATTACATAAGGATATCTCTGCACTGACTCAAAACTCAATGCAAAATCAAGAAGTAATCATTCAAAAAGCTGTTAATTCTTGGTATAACACATGGCTTGAAGTATAGTGTAATTCCATACAAATAGATGATTTGTAGCATTTTAATATGGTTAAATGAAATTGTGTCTGAAGAAATTTCTTTTAGAATATACACATGATCTGTGGTTCTGTCCAGTGAATGTCATGATTTGAAGCTGTGTCATGATTTAAATTTAAGAACTACTACCATAAAATCATAGTATTAAAGGCCATAGGGATTCTTTGCATCTCCTACAAATTTTGTACTTTCTTTTCTGTTGAAGGCATAGTTTTCCATGCCCTGTTTATTTGAACCAAATGCATCTGTGCATTTGATTTTATCTTCATTGCACTTTAGTCCCAATTTTCTCAAAATGTTCAAGTCTATTTTCCTTTCACAGAACTACCAAAGCAGCACCTACCATTGCCAAAACTGGGTATTCTGGGAGTTGTGCTGTAACTGTACTACTCCTTCCAGAAAGACGTAAACCAGCAGCAGTGTTAGTGTGTTGTCCTTAGTCTCCGAAATAGGAACAGATGCAATTCCATATTTTCTATGCTGTATTTTGCACTCTGAACACACAGTCGTACCATTCTGATAACAGCACCGGGCTTTCCACATGCTTCCATTTCAGCCCAGGCACTATCTTAAAAATGTAAGGAAATAATACAGACATTGCAATTATCTTAAGATTTTTTTCTTCTCCGGTAATGACAACATGAAAACAGCTGATTCATAGAAGATAGACCTTTCCAGAACAGATATTTCATACATATCTTTAGTAAAAGGAATATGATGATGAAAAAATACCAGCAACATAATGCTGTTGGCCATAATGGCTAAGAAAATGGGGGTGTTGTTCTTTGTGATTTGTTTTATTTTGAAAACATCTACTTTCATTCTCTTGGAATTCTGTTTCAAACCTCTAAATCATGAAGAAGAATTGTCATATTCTAATAATACAGTGGCAACATTATCAGCACCTGGTGTTTTGTTGTTCCTGAACTCCTGATTGCCACTCAAATCACTTCAAAACTTAATTCTTCCACAAATAGCTCATGTGTCTGGGAGACAGCTTTTTCTTCACTGTTAACCATCTCCCTGTAGTGGACACATAAAAGTACTCCTCCTTGCTCTTCTGTAATTGAGTTTTTTATAATTAAAATGTTTCCTTATTTGTTCTTTATCAGACATAGATGTCGTTAATATCCTCTCTTTGATGCATCAATACCCTTATAAAATGTGCTTATTTTCCTAATCTTGCTATCCTGTTTCATCTTTTTCCCCAAGCTATGAAAGTATTGCCTTTTTCCTTATACCGCTGGCCTCATGACTTTCCCTCTGGCTTTAGAGTGTTTCTCATCCAGAGTTTAATTCTGATTCTGAAGGTTACAGCCTTGCTATATGTCAATCTCAGTTGCTTTTCTGCAATTTTTATCAAATTGTTCTTTTTCCTTTATTTTCAGACCCATTCCTACACTCTGTTCTAATGCTTTCTTTACCATCTCTCTGCAGGTATGAGTTTGCTCATAAACATCACACAATCCTTTGAAGACTCCAGGCACTTTTAATTACTGACCAATATTCCTGTCCATATTCTGGATTCCCCAAAGATTTTCATGTCTGTGTCTCATCTTCTTTATTTCATTTTGCTCTGTTCATGGTTGTAGTAACTAATTCTCCTACAACACAGAGAGCTCACCTGCAGACAGCTCCCTTTTGCTTTCCAGTGTCCTTTGTGTCACTTCTACATCTTGAATAAACTAGTATATTGTGTAATCTGATTCATACAAAACAGTTTCCAGATACATATGATTTTTTATGTTCTCATGAGAAAACAACACGATCTTCACAACCACTCCTTTGAGCTGGGCAAGTGGCATTTGAGTGCTATTAATTTTGGCATTAATGCTCTCACCTGGTTCCTGTGCATATTCCTTCCCTTCATTAGTATATCAATCATCCAGGAAAATACTGGCAACTGAAAACATCTTATCTTGAGCTCTTCATAGAACCTGTCTTCTATTTTATGATCAGTGAGCTTAATCAGGAGTAAAGTCTTTTCCTGATACCTCCATTTAAACCACACAGACAAGTGCAGAGAAGACTGCAAACCCAGTTCCTGCTGACAACATAGTATCACCAGTGAGCAGGGTCCCATTTCATGCTGCGTAATTACTCCTTCATTCCAAAATAGTGCCAAACTCCCAAGAGAGATTTGTGTCCTAGTCCTCTTGCTTATTTCATGACTGTGATAACCAAACAGTTAAGAGGGTTCCTGGTTTATGTAAAGTCAAAATGCTAGATGTTCCCATTCCCCAGTATTATTTCCACAGCTGAGGTTATTCAGTACAAAAGATAATGTGGGTATCTGAAGCTTTCATTTTTTTCAACAATGTGTACAACAGACAGTTTGCAGGAATGGTTTCCTTAGACTAGTTATTATTATTATTATTCTACATGCCTGACCTAGGTAACTTTTATAGAATCACGGAACATTTTGGTTGGAAGACACCTCTAAGTTCATCAAGTCCAACTGTTAACCCAGCACTGCCAGGTCACCACTACACCATGTCCCTCAGCACAACATCTACGTCTTTTAAATACCTCCGGGGATGGTGACTCCAGCACTTTTCTGGGCAGCCTGTTCCAGTGCTTGACAACCCTTTCTGTGAAGAAATTTTTCCTAATATCCTACCTAAACCTCCCGTTTCACAACTTGAGGCATTTTCCTCTTGTCCTGTCGCTTGTTACTTCGGGCATACCTGCTACAATACAAAGAAGGGGAATAGGTATTGGTAACCAAAATCTAAGGATTATTCCAAACGCACATGCTCTTGCATGATGCTTTGTGCTATTTGCTAACTGAAGAAGTAATTCACTCTGTGGCAATAATACATGTTAAAATTCTAAACGTATACGAATCAGCAAATGTAAATAGGAAAATAACTAAGACAACTGAAAGAGGAAGAACAAGCAAATTCAAAGCAATGGAAACTTAATATTTATTAAATCTGTGAAAAAAATTAAATGAAACTTTATCACTTGGGACCATATGTAAAGTCAGACTTGGTGTAAAGAGTACAAGGTACCTCCACAACTAATTTACATTGACTAAAAGAACTATGTCTACCTACGAAGGTGAAACTAGAGATAGGTGTGTTGAAGCTAATGGAAGTTTCCTTACTGAGTTCATTTAAAATGGTATTTAACAGTCAGAGTGGTGGTGAAGCAAGTACCCTGCACACTTGCTTAGAAGCCTCCCTTGGAAGGGAAATTCAGTGGTCCATGGCAGAGGGGACTCCAAGTGATCTCTGTACTTGGGAGCACATGGCTATCTCTGACTGGCATTGTGTAGCCTGATGATTCCTCCATAGCTCCCACCAGCACTGCAGAAAGATAGGCATGTTGCCTAGCCTGCTTCATTTTTTGTCCTAACCATGGGGTACCATGGGGAGAGAGGATCAATGGTGTCTTTTGAGAGTTCTTCTGAGCAGCTCTGTAATGAGATCATCTAGAAATGAGAACCAGATTCTGAGAATTTGTGCTAATATAACTGTAAGGGACTATAATAAAGGCTTCTATTTGAAATCTATTCAGCAAAGAAAGACCATAAGGCAGATACATTTCTGGAACAGCATGATGTACTCACTTGCAAAGGGACCAGCCTACCAGATATGTCTTCTCTTGCATTTAAGCATCATACACCAAATCCTACAAGCCACACAAGTTTTGCAAGCTACCTTTGGGAATCATTGACGCAGCTTGGCTGCAGAATCTTTGAAATACCTAATCTGTCTTCAGCTGAGCCTTCAGCTCGGGAAGAGCATTGAAGCTAGACCGAGGAGGTCTCAACGGAGCTGGCCAGGTGGGTTCTGGAGGCCCATCACCTCGGAGCTTCCTTCTGTACTGACACCTGGTGGTGGCCTCGGGCTCTTCCAGCCAGCAGAGCTACCGCGGCGGTTGTGTCCAACATGAGGAGTTACTGGATGGAGAAAAAAGCCCAGCAAAATTTCAAAACAGCACTTACTTTTCCCTGGAAGGCCCTTCTCACTTTTTTAACTAGAACTAGCTCATGTGACTCAGAAGAAAGAGTGATTAGAGGACAGAGATACTCTCCCAAAAGCAGTTTGTGGACCAGATGAGCATATTTCTTTGCAGAAAACTTTTCTCGATGACTTGAGCATTAGGTTTTGCAGATGTGATGTTCTGGGATTGCTAGTTGGTTGGGGAATTGTTAAAGTTATCTTATTCTAGAGTTCTTGGAGAGTGATGCTTCATGCTGAGGATTGTTTATGTTTAAAAGATTAAAAATTACATTATTTTTTTCCTCTCCTAGTGAAATCATCTAAAATTTGTGCTGATATAACTATAAGGTATTATAGTGTAACTTAAAGGACTACACCAAAGAGGTTGAATGGTGGAACCCCCTCTCCCAGAGCAGGGGATATCCTTCACTCCACAGCATCAGAGAAGACACTGCATATTTATCTAATTTTACACCATTTTGGGGAAGCCACTGGAAAATAGTCACAGAAGCATTCCTGGATTTATCTATTTTCAGTAAGGCTTATATTTTGCTGTGTACCACTCCTATGAATGCACAGGTACTAAAGAGTAAACACTTTCCTTAAGGCAGTATTAATGACAAATAAAAAAAATTAAAAAAAAAAATATCTAGAAATGCTGATTCCTGAAAACTTTGCAAGACCCGGGAAATACTCACTTTCCAGTAAGTCCCATTAGGTTCCTAACTTGCCATACTTGAGAAAATTGGAAAAAAATTCTTTCTAATGAAAATTGATAAACACTATGCCAAATGCTCTTTCTCTTTTTGCTATAAACACACAGAAAGCCTTATTGCAAGTGGTGGGACACACAACTTAATCTGTAAGATCAGAAGGCAAATAAGGCCAATATTGTCATAGATGTCTGTAATAAAGCTTCTAATTTTGTTTTAATTTTTCAGATGTGAGATTTTAGCATCCTAGCATGGAATATACATTAAACATAATATGGTCTGTATCTTTATCATGAACACCTCAGTATTAGCAAATGAACATTGTTTGGATTTTCTGTACGTTTCCTGAATTAAGCAAAAATGAAATCTTCTGATGAATATTTATTCATTTCAGGCAATGGGCAGAGAAAATGATTTATTCTTACAATAGTTGGGATAAAATCCATAATGGCAGGTTTCCAGCTCACTGTAACAACACTCAGAAAGTGCAGTTGATTTTGATAAATACTGCTATTTTTTTTTTCTTTTTTTTTTTTTTTCCTCTAAAGCCTTATCTGTAGCTCTTTCAATTATGGAATTAGCTTAACAAACAAGAAACTTGTTTTGGTGCATAGAAATTAAACAATTCATGTTATTTTACAATGCCTTGTCTAACAATGTGTAATGCCACTGTCTAACAATGCCCTTCCTGACAAGTTAAGCCCAAAGGAAACCCTGTATACGAAACTTAAGGCTAAAACACTACATGTCAACACAGCCAGCGCACCAGGAGGTTATGGATCCCATTGTGTTTAGGTGACATTAAATCCAAGCTTAGTCCAGCCTATGTATCCCAGAAGGGTGCAAACCCTCTGTTTTGCTCCTCACCTCCTTCCCCCTAAAGCTTTTACCTATGTTTTTCATTTAGACTGTAACTTCTTTGCTTCAGGGACCCTCCTTCACAGCCTCTTTGCCTATTGCCAGGGCAAACGGTTTCCAGTCCCAGGATGGGTCTCTAGGTGCTGCTATAACACCAAAAACAATAAATGCTGCTATAACTATTTTTCCAGATATTAAATCAGGACCAGGACTCCCTGGTGTCTGTCTGTGGCTCCTCTGAAAGTGATGGACAGAAATGTCATGGTTTCATTGATGGCGGTTGTCACACTGTAGGGCTAGTGTCTAACCCGTGCTGTATCCCACCAACATGACCATCTCCCCTTACCTGCAGTGGAGTAAAAGGAGGGTCTGCTTGCCCCAGGACTTAGAGCCCATGGTTCAGGTCATTAATGTTTTGACCAAACAAAAGTATGGTATGTATATGTCACTTTTAGACTAGTGGATCAGGGATTTTGCTTCAAATATTGCCTCTCCTTGAACCTAATCCCATTTCTCTGAAACTGCCAGGTTCCCTTGAAATTATTGTCTGAGGGGAAAACAAAAGGGTCTTTCCATTAGCTTGCCATAAGTTTGCCTCCTCATCAGTGTCAGCAAGAGTGCTGAGAGATGACCTCGTAATACTAGAGTGTGATACACAAACCAGCCATTAAGTCCTAATGAGATGAGGCAGGTCAAATGTCCCCAGTACTGATTCTGCCTTTGCCTGCAATACACACACTTAGCATCTCTTAGCTTTAGTGCACTCTCAACATTTTAATTGGGAAATTGTAAATACAGCTCAACTCTGCTGCAAGATATTTCCTCCTATGACTTTGTGCTTCAGGCAGCTGCAAATTTTATATAGTGTCCCTACCACCTATTTATTTTTTAATGCTACACATATTCCAGAGAAACAAAAGGAACAGATGATCCAAATATAATGAGATAGATATACAGTGTGACCCTGAGTAGACAGGGAAAAGCAAGATACTCAAATGCCAGTTATACGTTTCCTTCTCTCTACCTTTTACGGAAGTTGAAACATCTCACCTGCCTTTCTAGAAGTACTTTGAGACCAAAGGGGAAAAATAGCATATACAGTCATGTGTTATTAGTGGTATAGTTATTATTACTATTATTAATTACAGTAAGAAACTAACATTTTGTTTTCTTATCTCACCATGCACTGATGATGTTCCCTGGTAGACTTACTATGATACTGTTAAATCGGGAAGCTTCTAAGCCCACTCTGCTTTGACGACCGGCCATCTAGCCCATCCAAATGGCATTGTGCAAAATGATATCAAATGGTAGTTGGTGTTCTGTACTGTCACTCTAAGGAGACATTTGGAAAAATATAACCACAGTACCTCAGAGTGATCATGACTGATACATACACATAGTAACAGCCAGTGTGAATTCCACTCATATAATGTGGCTGTTCTAGTTCATGTAATTAGAAATATATCAGATTAGGGAGGTTGTCAGTTCAGAGAGAAAATAGAATCACTGCCATGCAAGATGTGGTCAGTGGAAATCAATTTTAACTAGAGCTTATTATTTTTTGCTCTTTAGGGCAGATTGCTTCTGAGAGTCTCTTGAGGAGACCGTGGAGGTGTTTGGATGCTCTTGAGAGCAATCAATTTCTAGAAATATCTCTGAGGTCAAAATTTACCATAAGAATTTTTATTACTGTGGATGGAGCACAAAACATAAAGAAGCCAGCTTGCTTTAAGGAAAACCCCACAGAACAACAAACAAAGCAAAAGCAGAGCTACAAAGGAATGAACACCCCCCCCCCCAAAAAAAAACCAAAAACCCACAAAAAAACACAACAAAAACCCCAAACCAAACAAAAAACAAGGGACAAGTAGGGAAGAGAGCATTTTGCTTTTAAAATTTGTGATATTATGCATTTTGATTTGAGTGAGAACAGAACAAATTTCAGCTAAGACTCTAACTAACTGCACTTTCTGAACTCAATGTCAGATTTTTACAGTGTCTGCTTCTAGCAATGATAACACCTGATGTTTAGAGTTGCTACCAAGGATCGGTGTGCAGACCAAAGCCACTGCTGGATCTTGTGTACCAGACTGGGGGTGCAGAAAGTAAAAGGCTCCACCTGCAGGGAGGAGTGGACAGGACAGGTGACCCCAAACTGACCAGTGAGAGATTCCAGCCCATGTACGGCATATTCAGTATAAAGCTGAGGGATCATGAGGGTCAAGTGCTCTTCTTCAATAAGTGGCACGTGAGGAGGTCTCGGTCCATTCTGCCTTTTATCCAGATCCATGTGTTCCTGAATTCAGTTCCAGAATCCAGCTACTGAATCTGGTTCCCATTTGCCACTGAGTGCAGTGTGGGACTTCTGCAGTGTCTGCTCCACAGCATCAGTGGTGACAGTGATGTAACTGTCATCAGGGAGGCTGGGTTTGATACTGGGTTTGTATATATTTGTAAATATTCCATTTAATTATTATTATTTTCATTAAAACTGGTTTAGTTTCATTTTCTACTCAGTAAGTCTCTCTCCCTTATTCCCTGTCTCTTCTCCTTTGGGAATCATAGAATCATAGAATCATTAGGGTTGGAAAGGACCTCTAGGATCATCAAGTCCAACCTTATCATCTTATCATCTCTCTATCCACTAGACCATGGCTTCCAGTGCTACATCAACTTGTTTTTTAAACACCTCCAGGGATGGTGACTCCATCACCTCCCTGGGCAGCCTGTTCCAGTGCCTAACCACTTCTCTCAGTGAAGAATTTCTTCCAGTATCTAATCTAAACATCCCCTGACACAACTTGAGACCATTTCCTCTCGTTTTATCATTAGGAATTTGGGAGAAGAGACCAACACCAGCCTCGCTACAACCTCCTTTTAGGTAGTCGTAGAGAGCAAGCAGGTCTCCTCTCAGTCTCCTCTTCTCTGGACTAAACAACCCCAGTTCCCTCAGCCTCTCCTCATAAGACATGCTTTCCAGACCTCTTACCAGCTTTGTTACCCTTCTCTGGATCTGCTCCAGCACCTCAATGGCCTTCATGTACTGTGGAGCCCAAAACTGGACACAGTACTCAAGGTGCAGTCTCACAAGTGCCAAGTAGAGGGGGACAATCGCTCCCTTCCTTTTGCTGGCCACACCATTTCTGATCCAGGCCAGGATTCCGTTTGCCCTCTTGGCCCCCTGGGCACACTGCTGGCTCATGTTCAGCTGGCCATTCACCAGCACCCCCAGGCCCTTTTCCACCAGGCAGCTTTCCAGCCACTCCTCTCCAAGCCTGTAACTTTTTGTTGTTTATATATTTGTAAAAACATTTTTTTTATATCTCTTGCAGCAGTGGCCAGGCTGAGTTCTAGCTGAGCTTTTGCCCCTCTAGTGTTCTTTCTACACAACCTAACTAAATCCCTCTACTCTTCCTGAGTAGCCTGACCCTTCTTCCAAAGGTGGTAGACTCTTCTCTTTCTCCTAATACCCAGCAAAAGCTCCCTGTTCAGCCAGGCTGGTTGTTTTCCCTGCCAGTTTGTCTTACAACACATGGGGACAGTCTGCTCCTGTGCCTTTAAGAGCTCCTTCTTGAAAAAAGTCCAGCGTTCCTGGACCCCTTTGCCCTCTAGGACTGTACCCCAAGGGACTTTCTCAACCAGTGTTCTAATGCCCTTTGGAAGTCCATGGTAATAGTTTTGCTGCCCCCCTCCTTACTTGGGCAAGAATTGAGAACTCTATCATTTCATGGTCGCTAAGCCCAAGATGGCCTCTGACCACCACATCATCCAGCAGATCTTCTCTGTTTGTAAACAACAAGTCCAGCAAGGCACCTCCCCTGGTGGGGTCACTCACCAGCTGAGTCAGGAAGTTATCTTTCACACACTCCAGGAATCTCCTAGACTGTTTCCCTTCTGCTGTGTTATATTTCCAGCAGATGTCTGGTAAGTTGAGTCCCCCACAAGAACAAGGGCTTGTGATTTTGCGGCTTCTGCCAGTTGTCTGTAGAACAATTCATCAGCCTCTTCATCCTGGTTGGGTGGTCTTTAACAAACTCCTAACAGGATATCTGCCTTGTTGGTCTTTCTCAACTTTACCCATAAACATTCAACCAGTCTGTCACTCTTGGTTGACCTCCCTGCAATCAAAACACTCCCTACTGTAGAAACCCACCCCACCATCCTTTCTATCTTGCCTATTCCATTTGTAGAGCTTATAGCCATCCACTGCAGCACTCCACTCATGAGAGTCATCCCACCATGTTTCTGTAATGGCGACTACATCATAGCAGTTGTGGTGCACAGTGGCCTCCAGCTCCTCCTGCTTGTTTCCCATACTGCGTGCATTGGTGTAAAGGTACTTGAGCCAGGCTAATGACTCCATTCCCAACAACAGCCTGCCACCCTTAGGCTCAACTGTAGCAGGCCCGTTTTATCCCCTTGCCCCTTCAGACCTAGTTTAAAGCCCTTTCAATGAGCCCAGACAGCTCGTACGCAAAGATTCTTTTCCCCCTTTGAGACAGATGAACTCCGTCTGTCACCCACAGACCCCATGCAGCCTAAAGCTCCCCATGCTCAAAAAAACCTAAAATTCTGTTGGTGGCACCAGCCTCTCAGCCACATGTTAATCAGGTGGGTCTTCCTTCCTCTTTCAGTATTCATCCCTGCTACTGAAGGGATTGAAGAGAACACCACCTGGGCTCCTGAGCCCCCAGGCGATCTCCCCAGGGCCCTGAAGTCTTCTTTAATTGTTTTCAGGTTTCTCTCCATAACATCATCATTACCAACCTGCATAATCAATAGAGGGTAACCATCCGATGGCCGTACCAGACCAGAGAGTTCCCTAGTAATATCTCTGACCCTGGCCCCAGGACGGCAGAAGACTTCCCTATGGTATGGATCTGGCAGCATATGGGGCCCTCAGTTCCTCTCTGAAGGGAGTCTCCGACTACAATTACCCTCCTTTTTTTCTTGTTAGAGCTGGCCCTAATGCGTGGGGGAGACCGACTTACTTTGTGTGACTCCCCTGATGGACCTTCATCTCCACCATCATTTGTTTGTCCCTCAATTTCCAGAGCCACAGGGCAATGGGGAAGGGGAGGGAGGCCAGGAGGAGATTCACTTGCCTTGCCAAGTAGAGACCTGTTTCCATTCCCCCTCATTTCT
>JAAGNO010011830.1:0-17065 GCA_033439905.1 Ceryle rudis
TTATATTAGTACATTAAATGGAGAAGAACAGAGAAATCTTTGGCAAATGAGAGGAACTGCAGAAAGGAAAAGCTGTTCATAGTAGATGCAGAGAAGACAAAGTCGTACAATGACTTTTTATCACGTGTTTCGTGAAAACATCATCAGTGAGCATATGAAATTCACAACTTATCCAAGGGCTAGAAAATCAATAGTAGATAAAGAAAGAACAAGTTATATAGGTTAGGTATCTTAAAATGGATTTAATGAACTTAATATTGTGTTACCTAACTGAAAAGTTTAGACCTGTTAGTGGGTTTCTTTGAGAATTTTTGGAGAACATATGAGGTACCAAGTGGACTAAAAGAGAATGATCTCAAACTTACCTTTAAAAGAGGAAAGGATGGAGGATGAGGAACTATTGTCAGTTCATAGAAAAGCCACTAAACAGATAAACTACTTAAAAGTTACTAAAAAATAGCAAAGAAGTAAGTAAAAGACAACATGGACTTGCCAGGAGCAAACCTATCAAAGCAGTCTAATTCCCTGCTAGGAGCAGATACCAGATTTTGGAGCTGAGGAAGGAACAGTAGATGCCCAGTATTTGGACTTCAGTTAAGGTTTTGACATTTTCTCACGTGTTTTTCTTGTAAGTAAATTAAGGATACATGGGCTTGATGAAAATAATGGTAAGTCAGACAGATGAATCTTAATGTCTAAATTCAGACCTTTGCAGTGTAGACTGCATAGAGTACATCAAAGACACTAATACTGAGTTAGATAAGCAGACACTTCTTTGGTATTGTTCATCATAACTAAATGTCTGAAGCATGCCACATTGCACTAAACTATCTACAAGGAGAGTCTAGAGGACCTCCTAAGATGTAGCTGTCTAAAACTAGCTGAAATGCATCTCGCCCTCTTCTCCACAAGGTGAAATTATAAAGGCAATGTAGTGAAGCATCCAAATAGATTACTAGGGAGATTATGACCACTGTTACATTCAGCAGCATCTGAAAGACTTCTGGATACTTGCCAGAATTAAAAAAAAATGATTGGGTTATAACTGACCTTGGCTTGAGTCAGTTGAATTAATTAGGTTACTGATTTAAGTTACTTTCAGTCTATTCTGTAATGATTCTGTGACTACTGTTATAACATGATTTAGATGGAATCTGTCTACAAGATAAAGTAAAAAGAATACTTCTATTTCATATTTTCTTTCACTAATTATAAATATATTATTTTACAGTTAAAAAGTCTTTCAAGGCACGCATAACAGTATTTTTGTGTTAGTTGGAGCCCAGCAGCTGTTCAGAGGTGTGTGATTCAGAGTTTACTTACATTTACAAGACACTTGAAAGGGAATAATCGAGAAATAATCTGCTTTGGAGGACTTTTTTTTTTTTTGACATGGGTAATGCATATCATATCATCATCTTGATTAAAGCAAAAGTTCTTTCAAGTCAGAGCAATTAAAATAACAACAAAAAATAATCTACAGTCTGTTTAGGACTGTGCTGGGCATTTGAGAGAACCACTTCTGTCAAAAATGTTCTAGCACATGGAGGGTGATTTACAATTTTACTATTCTACTAATCCTGAATCCTTTTTTGGATGCTATCCATAAATGCATTCTCCAATTGCTGTGTGCATACAAAAGCACTGTAGTCAGGATTTCCTTGGTCAGCTGAGCATGTACCTATCCTTGAGTGCCCTCATTGTTCCACCTAGAGGCATGCACGGTACAATTTACTGAATTATCTTCAGTTTCTTCATCTACAGTTTTGGCTTGGAATGTAGTATACTGGATACCCTTTTTACAGCTGAAATAAGCAAATTACTTGCTGCACTTAGTAATTTTATTTTTTTTCACAGAGTTTATTTGTTGCCCGTTTGTTAAGAACAGTGTCTTTCCCTGTGCTTGGAGATCATCCCACCATCATGTTCAGTACCTTTGTCTAAATACGAATATCAAGGCTCCAAACTGCTCACTGAGTGAGTGCCTTTCAAAGGTTAATTCTGCATGTTACTGGAAGAGAGGTTTACGCACCAGAATTATACGATAAAAAAATAGCTTTCAAGTGAGTTAGCAAATCTTCTAAAATATTTACTTCAGCAGTATGTATTATCATCTCTGCAACTTCAGAGGGTCCCATGAGTTGGCTCTTCTAGAGCTACTTTGAAACCAGAACAACTCTGGAGCACTGACAGCTATGCCTGAGTTGACTCCTCATGAGCCATATCTCATTTGAAAGTAACAGAGCTGCAGTGGGCTGGGCTGTATTCAGAATAAATCCTACAACTACAGTTTACATCAGGATTTTTCCACAAGCAAGACTTTATTGCTTCTGGATGCACCCATTACATACGCATGTTTCTTTGTCATGTAGTACATATTTAATGCCAGGGATTGACAGTAGGTCATTGAGTACTGTATTAGAGTACCTATTGTAGTGTACTTTCTCTGATCTTTCTTATAAGGTTGAAAGTTGTAGGTAGTCATCATACAGGAGTTATTTTTATTTATTTTGTCTTCTGTATTGGTATGACCAAGGCTATTTTTATCAATGACTCTTCCTTTGCACTGTGGGAAATATGGCAAGAAATTTTACTCTAAGGATTTGTGAGGGGATGTGATTTTGAGTACAACAGTTGGGAAAGTAAAGCAGACGGCATGACTTCAGCAGACTAGGAGAAGAGGAAATCAGGTGGGACCACAGCTAAAAAATCAGAAGAGAAGCAAGAGTTCATCTTGTGTCCTGTACAGCCATAACAAGTAATGGAAATTGCACAGACCTTTGACTGCCAGAAGCTACAAACTCAGTTTCCTCTCTTTCTTCCATCTGCTCCATTGCCACTGCTCAGACATAAAGCCTTTATCTTCCCTAGTAGATAGGGTTCTGCCTAGAAAAGCTAAAATTTCACTCAGAAGTAGTCAAACATTCTTTTAGCAAATGAAGCCTTGTTAGGCTGGCCCTTTTCTGTTTGCTGCCATATGGCTGCAGTTTTGTCAGTGGTCTTCCTCCAAAGCTGTTAATATCCTACCTCCTCCAAGGGCAGAAAACAGATAAAATATAAGTACTTAATTAAGGCAGAATTTTAATTAGATATGTGTAGGCATGTTGGCATAAGGCAGTTTTTACAGTGGTAAGTTATATACTTGAGAGGATATACTTTAATTGTAATTTAGTGGCAATTTTGCAGTGGTTGCTTCCCATTTTTAAATCTCCATGTGGTTAAACTAAGCACTTTGATAAAGTGGATTTAATTCATAGACTTTAATCAAATGAGCCATGCACCTTCTCACAATGTGGGAGACCTCTTAAGCTAACAGTTTTAAACCCACAACTCTAATTTTTCAATAGCCAACCGCAACAACTGGACTGTAAGAGAGGATAACATCACTTCCCTTCCAACTCCCACTTTCCCATTGAAGCTGATATGCTGTGCAAAAAAAATCCTGAAATACCTGTAGCATCATAAAGAGGATAAAGAAAAGGCAGAGGGAACCTGACTGTGTAGGTGATAGAAGAGGAGCACAATGAGAGGTGACAGCTCCAACAGCTGGTCTCTGCTCCCAGTGCTGTTTGACGCTTCCTCAACAGGAAATTACATGCACATGGAAATTTTTAGAATGCAAGTCTATGAACTCTTTACTGTTAATTATAGGACTGCACAGTAGGGAACAAAGCCACACATTTGGGTTTTACTCTGCACTCCCTTGTGTTTTATTAACAACTGCAAAATGAAGGTGGAATTTTAAGTCTCAATGGCAGAACTGCCACAGGTACAGTCAATATGAAATTATATGAAAGGCAGAGGTGATTCTTGTCTCAGGCAAGACAGGTTACAGTCATGCATGTTCTCTTACGAATGTCAATCACACTTAATACCCGAAAGCACCAAGCTGTGTGTGTGTGTGTCTCTGAGTTGCCTGTCCGTGGTCCGTTGTGGATGATATGGATGGATGGCTGTTGTATTCTCATTGCATCTGTTAGGTTCCATTTAATTAATAGCAGCAAAGTGTTTTTCAGATAGATCTTTAGGAGTCAACAGTTGCTATGGTGTGGTCTTTTTGATCCAAAATTTTTTTACTTCAGTGGTGCTCATGGGTTTTCCTTCCTTATCTCAGATATTTTAGGGCTAGAGTCCATCTTCCTCTTGGAATAACAAGAAGATGAGTATCCCATGCAATGTGCTGTAATGTTGTTGCTGTCCTCCCATGTAATGTAGGGTTTTCTGCTGATAAATCATTTGTGCTGATGTTTTATCAGATCACACTTGTTCTTGTCTTGACATACATTCCTTAGTGTTTTACCAGTCAGCTATGTCCTTGGTTATCAATACAGACAACACCTTTAACCATTGTAGTACCATTTCTTCTGGTGCTTTCAAATATGCATTTCTACTTGCATTATTCACACCAATCTTCATATTTTTTTTACAAATCTCAGCTTTTTTAAGTATTTGAATAATAATTTAATTGTATGTAATCAACTAGATTATAAAATAGTGCAGGACAGAAAACATATTGCTGTAAAATATGTGGAAGAAATTTTTGGGGCATTTATTTACTGAGAGCATGATAGTCATAATACATTGCATGCCACTGAACTTACCAAAGATCATATAAATTCTACAGAAGAAATCACAAATAATAGGATTAATGTTTTGTTGACTTCTACATTTTAAAAGACTAAACAAGGGATAAAGATGCATCTGTTTTAATAATCCATTGAATCCCAAAACAAACCTTATGGAAGACTGGATAAACTGCAGGATAATTGTAGAGCTTTTAGCTATGTTTTATAATAAACACAATGGGAGTTGGATGTAAAAAAGCTGCAAGCATCTATTTTATTTTCTGTAATTCATGTGTTCCTATTATGTTGGGAATTTTACCCCTCGGTGTCATAAATATTCAGCTATATGATCTTCATACAGCAATTAATCAGAGCTGGTTTTGAAACAGCCTACTACAAATGAAGACACAGGCTAAGCTGAAAATACAGTAAAAATGTAAGTCATCTGATCATATTTACCCATGTAGTCTCTAACTGATGCATTTTCATTTTACATTTCCACACTCTCTATAAGTGCCTATCATATACCTTTTTATCTCTGTCCATGCTTTTTGTGTTCAATATTAGACTTCTTTTTCCAAAACTTTGCAGAGCAATTCAATCATTATATTCATAGACTTGAATAAATGATTTCTGGCATGTGTCTTCTGGAAGGAATAAAGATGATTGACAGCAAACAAAGAAACTTAAGAAAATGGAACTGAAATATCACACACATTGACATTCACCAGTGAGTAAACGTATAGCCTAATGTTTGTGAATTTTGTAGTCTAATTGTGACCATCAGATCTTATGCTAAATGTAGATACCCTGCAATAGGGCTTCTTGGGCAAAGGAATCTTCTACAAACTCTCTTTTAACTGGAGGATTAACATGTAATTTTGACTAGCTTAATCTACTGAGGCTTTCAGAGGTGTTTTCTCACATCAGATGTAATGTTTTAGTGAAATAGCATAGGACAGTCAAACCCCATTCCAGTACTGGTATTTTCTCCTTTGGAAAAAGTTTATACCTAGTCAATCTGATCCGTTGTAGTGTTATTTCTGAGTTACCAAACTGTACATTTTTTCTCACAGAATTAATACAAAAGAGGTATTCTTTCTCTGAGACCATATATTAAAATGTTTGCTGGGCCTAAAGGTACTTATTTTGTTGTTTTGTAGAAAGACTTAATCTCAGAAAGAGGGGTAATGGATACCGAATCCCTACTATCTCTTCCTTCATTTTTGTTATTAACCTAATACCTGATCCTTACATTCTACTGTTAAATATGGTTAGAATAGAAGTCTATATGACCACAGACATGAACAATTTATGTGCAGTTTGAATGTACTACTCAAATCTATGAAAATTCAAATACTGTACTTATCACTATTCTTAGAGTATTCAGTATTTTAAAAATATTTGCACGTTAAATAATTTCCCTTTAGCAAGAGTGGAGATGTTGAGATATAAAGAACACATACATGTTAATAAGTACACATGCCATGAGGTAGACCAATAACATATTCATATACACACATATTTGTTTTGAGACAAATTTTTTGTGAGTGCAGAATGGTATGAATATGCAGGATGCAAAAATCAGAAAATCAGATTTGCATTGACTTCCAATGACTTGAAGCTTATAAATATTGACAGCTATTAGTAAAATGGAGAGTGAGGTAGTATGATGTTTAAGCATACTTGGGGACAGTGCTAAGAAGAACTGTATAAGTTGCTTCACAGAAAAGCAAATTAAATGAATACAAATTATTCTAATTTTAAAAATTTGGATATTTTGTAAGGCCTAGCCTTACAAAATTACACTGATACAAACAAAAGCAATGAGAACTGAACTTAATTACTTGTGAAAGTTGCTTAAAAATTATATTACTCACATTTCCTCCTGGCTTTTTTTGATAGTAAATGGGTCCCTAACTATTAAGTGGATTTGAAAACATCTCTGAGGAGATAATGCTGCAATCTACTCTTCCTGGTCAATTGTCTCCTCTGTTAGACCCATCCCTGAAGTCACTGAGCTGTATGTACTGTATCTTTTTGCTCCACAGGATAGAATATTGCAGGTCTATGCTGATTGAGATAGGAGATAAAAGGATCAACAAAGGTAGATTGAAGATTTCAAAACTTGAAAAAAAGGATTAAAATGTTTTTCAAAGTTATTTCCTGTAGGACTGAGGTCTTACCTGTTTCTTCACTGAATCATGACAGTCCAGGGGGAGTACTAATAATCTATGCCATCTCCACAAGGACAGTTTGGCTGGATTTCACAAAGTTAATGCCAGAGTGTTTGTTGGTGTCCCTAAGAAGTGACAAGCTAGCAATGCTCTCATTCTGTAATGCTCTCACAATAATCCTACTGAAATTCCTGAGGTATTCTTAAGAGATATTTTTTTCAAGCCATGATAAATGACAATAAAAAATGATCAGATTACTTTAGAAGTCACTTCCTTACATTCAGCTTTTTCCTGGCAATTTAATCTGTACCTTGCAACTATGTAATCATTTACACCCATGTATATTAATATTTAATTCAACTGATGTCACCAGATTGAACAGCATTTATTCCTTAAAGAAGAATCAAGTTCAATACCAGGTTAAAAATGTATGCAGAATAGGAATTAGCATCTTAGTGGAGTTAAAGTATCTGATGACAAATGAGGATTTCACAGCTTGTGGCCAGGAAATACTTTAAAGAGAACAGAATATTACTAGCTTCTAAAATAGACTGTATGAAACCCATAAAGTGATTACTAAGGGCAAATTTTAAAAATTTGTTCAATATCTTTGATGGTCTCTTGCGTGAAATTATATGGGTGTTATGCTTACAAATATGTTAGGGTTAGAGGTGTTGTGGCCAGTGAGAATATGATGAAGTTTAACTTTCATAAATTATATAGACATCTAAATCCAATAAAATGGAATCAATAACAGATTCTTGAAAGTTCATTTGATTCACTCATGTTTCCTTCTTTATCTAGTAGCTTTTAAATCTAAATAGATATTAATCCTTGGAAGCTCACATTTCTGGTAAACACAAGAACATCACATGCTAGTTAAAAATCTTTGGTTTATTATAGAATTTACAGCACACAGGATTGTTTCTAGTTTTAGTTGCACCTACAGAAAATGAACTAATTTAGAATATTGAACTAACTAAAATGTATTCCTTTACTCTCTAACCCAGATGGTTAACCTGGGTTCATGATCATAACACTAGAATGAGAATTTTCTTTTTTCATCACCCTGTATTCAGGAAGATACTGTGTTGAATGCCTTGAAACCCTTCAAAATTATTTAGTATTTACTACTTACCACCCCTACTTCATAATCCATGTTATAAGAAACTTCCCCAAACTGTTTTTCTACTTTTATCAACTGATGCCTTTAGCCCTTTATTTCAGATTATTGCATTATTACAAATCAAGGATGGCTGACATTAATTTATTGATTGCTAATACATATTTTCATTAAATGCTAATAATAGCATTTAGTATAAATTTGTGAATTATTGTGGTACCTATTTCTGAAGTATATTTATTACTCATTACATCATGCATGAGTTTAAATAAATATTTTTTTATGAACTCTGCAATTTGATTTTATTTTTCTATTTATGGGATGTGATGGACCATCTCAGTTACTTATTTCTACTTCTGTTTTGTGGTAGGCTATTTGAAATGTTTTATAGAGCATAATTCTAAAGAATAAATTATCTTGTTGGTACACAAATCCCCCTATTTTCATATGAATATGGCATTCATATGAAGACCACCTATTCTTCTCAAATTTATGAAAGCTGAAATCCACATTTGTGGAAGTTTTAAAATGGCAAATAGCAAGCAGCATAGCTAAATAGCTCTAGACCAGAATCTAGGAGAATAACTGTAGGTGTTGGTTTTGTTTATTAAACCAGCTTAGTTTTTATCCTATCTGCAGTATAGGAAATAATCATTAACATGTTACAAAATGTTAGCAAAACCAGACTGATGAGTACATTTTCAGCTAACCTGTACCTGTAGGATCACTTGATCTCTTGCTGTTCCTTGACAAAGGAACGATGGAAGAAATGATGCCTGGAATACAGTTTATTAAACTTGTCTGGTAAGTTGCATTTCTATCATTCCAATTACTAAACCAAAAAGTCATGTAGGACTAAGTACAATGCCATGAAAGGTGTTTGCACTGTCTGTATCAACACAGATTCCTGAAACAGGAATCTTAGGCTCCATCTGTGGCTTGGGAAAGGCAGTTCAGAGTTCCTACTCCAGAGGTGGGAGAGTGAGAGTCGAGCAATCAACATGTGGGAGCTCACAGAGAGAATGAACAGGGTTTATATAACCTCATCCATATGCAAACAGTCCAGTGAGTTGCCAGAGCTGTGCCAGCATGCCACCCACTCATCTAACGTCTTTATTATTCATTGAAAGATGCTTCAGTTTTCTTTTGGTGTTGCAAAGCCTGTGTTATCAGGGAATAAGTATTACTGAAGGTGGTTACAGATTTTTTTATGTAATAAAGCAAGTTCCTATTGAGAACCTGACTTTTTGACAGGGAGCAGAGAGGGATGGTTGTTCCCTAATGGCAGTGAGCTCTGCCCTCACCCATGGGATGCAGTCCCAAGGGGTCTGCACACAATGGGCAGAGGTAGCTGCTGGTAACAAGCTTTATTGACAACCCCAGATGAGCGCATGAGAGATGGCTTAGGTCCAAGGTCCACTGAGGGGGCCCAGACAGGAGCAAAAAGAGATTGGGTCAAAGACAGGAATAGAGACAAGGCTGTTACATGGGTTCATAGTCTATGCAGGATGCAAGAATGAAGATATGGCTGGAAAAAAGCCACTACATATGTCAGAGGGGACTATCCAGGAGAACAGCTACTTACAGGATAGGTCCAGCACCCACCCAGTAGTTAGGACCAGAGGCCTGGACAGAGACCAGGACTGCTGTGGCACGGCTGGGGCAGGGACTAACAGCCCCAGGCTGAGTTGAAATGGAGTCCTGGGCCATGGGCATGGTAAGGAAGACCTGGGGAGATGCTGGGCATGGACAGCAAGGCATACTGGTACTCTCAGACCCCTGACACCTTTTCTTTTTATTCATTATTACAATTTTGTCTTATCGTGTCAGTGAAATGTGGGAAGTAGTGTGTGATTTATATATTATTCTTTTCTAAGATTTTAGGTGAATTAGGTCAGAGGTAACTCAATGCTATTTTTTAATAAAGAGATTCAAGTTACCTGTGCTCCCATTGAAACATACTTTTTCCAGGACAGATTTAGAGTATCATCTTTACAGTTAGTTGCTGGTTAATATTGAAGAGCTAATGCATGTAGCAGATATCGTTGTGTATCTAGTCTATAAAAATGTTGAAGTTTAGTTAGTATTACCTCAATGCCTAAATCCAACCCAGTCTCAACTCTAGACAAATATCAGGGGGCAATTTAATCTCAAATAAGTAATTTAATTTTAAAATTAACATTTTTATGTAGTTTTAAAGGCTCAAAATGGGAAGTGGGAGAAAAAAATTAAAGGAAAAAGACAAATGTGAAGCAGATTGTTGTAGCTGCAGATGAAAGATGACAAAAGAATAAATTATTATAGCTTACGAGGAGAATAAGTAGAAATGAGATAACCATGGAGTGTAGAAAAGGAATTATAAAATGAAGCTAGAACAGGCAGGAGAGAAGGGAATTCTCATGATCAGCTGTTCAAGGGAGGAGTTCACTCTACAATCTAGTGCACTGGAGGAGGGGAGCCTCTGAGCCCATCTAGGCAAAATACAGAAGACAAAGTACCGCAATGTAACAGGTGGAAACTGGCTTTTAAAATAACCCCAGGATAAATCCTTAACCTTCCATCATGTATGCTTTTAAGATTCATGACTTTGAAAAGATTTGTGAGTTTACTGTAGTGTCAGCACAGGTGTCTCATTTCCACAGCTCTCCACAGGACCTTGCAGTAGTTACCAAATCTATGAAATTACAGTTGTATTTAATTTCTTGAGATATTTCTGTACAGTGAGTGTTCTTTCAAAGCTTTTTTGAACAGATTTCTCTGTTACCCAGTTCTGCTTGTTTGCTAGTCCAGTGTTGCATAGCACAGAGCTGTTCAAAGATTTGCTCAGATTTGATGCTACATAAATTTGGGTTTATGGTGATGGGAATTATAGCATGAAGGATTGGTCTTGCATAATATTGTTAGCAAGACTATGTAGTATATGATTATATATACACACTTAGTATACTAGTTTTTAATAGTAGTCTAAAATCTTTACCAAATTAAATCAAATATTTTGATTTGACATGGTGTCATATAAAGTTCTTTTTTTTTTCTTGCTAGACAAAACCAGTGGAAATGATTACTCATAGGTGGTGAGTGTAGTGTTACTATTAGTCTCTAAAAATTCCAGAGAAAAGCACAGAAGTTGCTTTAAGAAACTAACTCCCTTTTTTCAGAAAATGTTATTAACTTTAACTTAAATAAGAATATACTTATTTACCCCTTGGATGTGAATATGATTCCTGAAAAAATAACAAGTAACTGAAAGCTCTTTGTCCTAGCAAAGGAATTTTTATTAAATAGGATAATTTCATAATATATTGGGGATCCCCTGAGATTTAGATTCATATCACCTTCTCAACACTGCCTCCAGCAGTAGGAGCTCATTCAGTGCTCATGAAAAGGGGAAAAAAGCAGCTGAATTCTAATTGCATAAAATGCAAAGAGACATTTCCTCCACTGCTTTCATTTACCATGGAACAGAGTTACAGAGGGAGAGTGGAAGATGAATCCATTTCTCCCTGCCTCCTTGCAACACTCTTTCTCCTGGCATATTTCATCAAACACCAAACTGTCAGAAAAATCCATTAAGCATTTATTAAGCATAAAGACACTATTTCTCTTTCAGGAAGGCACTGAGCTGCAAATTGCTGGGAACCAGGAAAATACTAGCAAAGGATCATTTATTCATATTCTTATGCTCCTCTGTAGGCATCTAATAGTAGCCACTCTGAATGAAGCTGGTGAATGTCTGAAGTTAAATAAAGCTGTGGTATCATCCAATGCAGTTGATCCTGTGGTATCACAGTGAAACATCCATCTGTTCTTAACTAATGTTTGCAATTCAGTAGGTTGCTTCTTGTATTTCTATTCTGTAGACCAAGGATATAAAGCTGTCTGAAATTGTGGCTATTACAATGCTTTATAATATAGTTTGATTTTCCTGTTGTCTTTAGAAAGGAATTATCCCCCAAATGTATTCATTTAAAACCAGAAAGACTAACTGTATTTCAAGCAGTCTTGCTTTATGGTGATATGTTACCATATATATGTTTTCCAGCATCATAGTAATGACAGCATTGAATAGAATTAGGTGTCCTGGAGACCTAGTCCAGTGGCTGTGCTCTAGAAAACAGATCTTTTAGTATTCCAGTAAGACCTATACCTCATTCACTAATCAGGATGGGTTCTGAAGGTGACTAAATCAAAGTTGCCAAAGCAATCAACTGAACATGAAAAATATCCTAACTTTGAAGTGTCTGTAATAAATATATGTTTCTTGATGGAGTCCTTCAACTGAGCTGTTCCTGGTAAATAATATATCAACAGTCAGAAACACAAACTTGTAGAAAGGCCAGTGGGCTGCACAAAGTAGAGTTCACTATTGACAAATCATCTGTCAAGTAAAATGAATTGTCTTTACTGACTTTGTAGTTATGATAGTTATACTTGCATAGTGGTAATGTAGAGTTATAGTAAATACTGGTATATAAATCAGAAAATAACTATGAGGATGATTTTCCTAGTTAACGAGGGTTCCATTAGCTTGCATTAGCTGTGGTCTGAGAATTATTTTTGTGCATTCTGAGCCACACATAAGCAATGGAATGTAACCTTTAGATTATAGATACTAGATAGTGTTATTTAAATTCAAGCTGTTTCTACTGATTTTGTTTTGTATCTGTATATGCCATGAAAAATGTCTTTAAATGTACTTCCAGGAAAATATTCAACATCACCCAACATGATCATCTGAAGTGGCATCACCATCCAAAAAGCCAGGCTGATGACAGAAGTTACAGATTTTATGTAAGGCATACAGGTTTTTTAGAGTTTTATGAAAAAGATAATTTAAAATCTAAGCAGTTAGAGTAGCCTAATAATACAGCTGAAACACATAGGGTAAAGCAGAACCTTGCATACACTTCCTGGAACCTACACTCTCCCATAATAAACTTTCTTTAATTATATTAATATGCTGGATATTAGGCATAGTTTTTCTCACATGACAACCTGTTCCTAGCTATTCTTATCTCCTCCCCAGGAATACATGTTGTTAGATGAGTTTTTTTCACTAGAACACTCAGTCACACTAACTGTGATGTAGCACAAGTTCTGTTGCAATGTCAAGAGATAACTTTTTTATACAGCTTAAATCATAAATACAAAGGGGAAAATTATATCCAATTTACTGTTGGACAAGGCTGAACACTTTAATTAAAAATAAAGTTTACAGTATGCACTGTAGCATCAATTTCTTCTCCAGCTCTGCTAAACTGGCTGCTAACTTACTTAAAAAATTAATCCTTTCATATTATGGTATAGTAGCTGCTCAGAAATTTCCTGGTCAGTAGCTACTAAAATTCCCCAGGTTTTGATTCCTTAACACTAGAAGTGTTTAGTAATGTTTGACAGGTATTGACCTACCTAAGAAAATGGATTATAGTAATCTATTCATGATGACCAGGGGAATGCCCCCTTTACAAATAATCCCTGCATTTCTTTCTTTTCCTCACATGAAAAATAAAGAAAAAATCAAGAAAGAAAAATCTACATTGTTAACAGTAGAGACAATAAAATAGAAGAGACCTTACATTCCTTTGCATTTAGAGCAAATCTGTCTTACAACACATTTGAAATCATGTGCTCTCTGATATAACAGATTCAGTCAATTCAAACCCCACAATAAAGATATTCTGAGTCTCACTGGGAACGAGACGTCTTGTAGAAATTATCGTATAGCATACCAGATGGCATCTTTCTTGCAGACATCACTTCAATGTTCTTCTATTGCCTTGGAGAAGAAAGAACCAAGTATTGCTGTCTTTTTAAGTGACTTATGTGTTAGTTTTCCCATGCAGGAATAGGTACATCTTTTTGACTGTGGTATCACAGAAGGATTATCATGGGATTTTAGTTCTTTGAAATCATAGGAATTGTAATAGTATGTAAATGTGTTGCAGGTGAGACCATCTCATACAGTCTGCATGGTGTTTTTCAGTATCATGACCAGCTTTTAG
The DNA here is from genome assembly GCA_033439905.1 of Ceryle rudis. NCBI lineage: Eukaryota > Metazoa > Chordata > Aves > Coraciiformes > Cerylidae > Ceryle > Ceryle rudis. The sequence continues at coordinate 13,868 of JAAGNO010011830.1, forward strand.
GCATAGGCAAAGTAGGTGCTGCCTGCAGCAGCACACTGATTAGTGTGCACTGGTTAGACTAGCAAAATGAAGAAATAGCCTCCTAGTCACAAAGCAATAGCACCTGCTCCAAGTTCCACTTGCAATGGCTCAAAAATACTGTCCAAGCATATCCCTAGGATGTCTCCTGGACTGGCAAAGAACAAGGAGATCTAAAGAGTTCCCATAACAAAAGACTTGACCCTAATCCCTGCATTCCTGGTGCTGCTCTGGGCCTTCCTTTCCCTTTGGTTTGCTACTGCCTTTAGCAGAAGAAGGAGGGAAAAAAGTCTTTCAGATAACAGGATACTTTAGCAATGAGATGATAGTCAGGGAAAAGGGCAAGCTTACTGTGTTTCTCATTTTTTTCCCCCTTGCTGAGCAACCTTATGTTGTGCTGATGGATTCAGACATGTAGTTATACTGGCAGAGGACAGTGTACAGTGGGACCAGTAGTGCTATAATAATCCAGTGCTGGGGCCATGGAGATAGTTAGACACAGCACCAACAGCTACATGAGGAAATGTGTCTGGGGAGTCACTCAAAAACTGAATTTTGCCTACATGGCTGCTAGGCATTGAGCCAAGCACTTCTCATCACTGGCAGCATATCTTCCATGCTGTTTATAGTAAGGTAAGGAAAAAGCAGTTTGACTGTAAAATTGGTATATTGATTATTGGTTGTGCCCTGTTGTGAGCAGAACATTGGCGAGGGGGTGGACATGGATAAGATGCAGAGATGTTTGTGTCTATGCATCTGTGGGAAGTACAGGAACCAATCATGCATAATTCTTTCAAAGAGTGGGATTATGCTTCACTAGATTTCTTTCTAACACCATTTTTTTCTGCCTGTGGGGAAAAGGGGAAGACAAAGTCAGGAATTCTTTTCAGATAAATTCTTGATTTCTCAGCCAGCTATGAAAAATTCAAGGATTTAATTCTTATCTCGTTTATGATAATTCTGTTCTCAATTTGTTCTCTGAAGAGCTTGCCCAGTCTTTCAAATTTGCTTACCCAAGGGAAGTCCACTATATTTCAGCTTGACATAGCATACCTCCTCCTTACAGCCTTGCTACTAACTGGGCACAGCCCTTAAGAGATTATGTTCCATGTAAAAAGATAGTGATTCACAATAGAAGAAACTCTGCAAATTTGGGAAGATTTACAGCCAGGTGTAAACAAAAGCATTTGTATGTCCATGAGACCTAGATTCGTATGAATTTAGTATATCTACTTTCTCTGAGAAAAAAAAAAAAAATATCCATTAATCTGTTTGAAGTATATTTAGCTATTTGTGCACACTGCACTCTATATTGCATATATTTACATGCTATTGTTATTAAATACTTCAGAAAACTCCTAAAAGTTTCTTTGACAGTTACAGATTTACCAGCACCTAATAAGCCTTCAGTACTTTTTTGAGAGACCTAATGAACCTTCCATCCTTCATGTAGTGATGTATCAAATTAGTAAGAAGACCTGGATTAACGTAAAATCTCATAACAGAACTATCTTAGGCAACTTTCGAACATCATGAAAGATTCTATGGCTCAACTAAAATTATTCTATAAAATCATTATGGAATTCAGTTTGCATGACATGTTCCACAAATCCAAGAAGCAATACTAGAGTGTAATGTCATCCAGTTTTAGTCCAAGGACTAGTGAGACTGGAGTTAAAACTCCCATAATATTGATAATTTTAAATATCCAGCTGAATTAGAATCTGTTCTGTGACTTCTCAGGGAGCCTCTGCATGCCACTTGCAGAGACTTTGTTTTATAGCTTGTTGGTCACCCACTGTAGGTTTGGATTTCAATGAAACAGTTTTTTGCCATAGTATTGTCAATTCCAAATGATGCCCTTGGCAGATATCTATAATTTCCTTATGCCTGGAATTATATTCATCCTTAGAGAGGATCGTTGCTTAAGATTCACAATGGACAAGAAAAATAAAGAAAAGTAATTAATGTCTTCAATAAATGAAGTTCTACTGGACAGGATTCTTCTTAGATTTGTACCATGAATATACCCATTTTCTGTCTTTTTGCCAAATCCTTAGATCTTGTTACGAAAAGCAAAAGTTTAGTAAACAATCCCCTCAGAACAAAGGTGTAATATATTTTTGCCTTGAGAGAAACTGTCTCAAAAATGGAACACTCATAGAAAATATATCATGAAGTATTTGGTTTCTTGTGCAGAAAAAGAATTTTGCATTCAATTTAGATTCTTTTTTTTATTATTATTATTTTTCCACTGACACGTCTTTCTAATGTCAGTTATCTAAATGAGTACCCCTTTAAAAGCTAGCTCTGGTGGAATGCTGAAGAGAGGGTCTATTTAGAGTTGGATTTACTCTGAACTTTCTCTTTGATGTTTAATGCAGATGATGTAGCTACCAAGCCTCTGCATCTTGGCTTTTTAAAATAATGTCTTGTGCATTTAGGTGACTGAAAAGGATGCATTTGCTTTTTTTGTGGCCTTGAAGTAAGGTAAAGAGGCAAGTTGCGAAGAGGTGTCAGAGGGTTTAACAATAAGGAGAGCAACCATATACAAGTCTAGTACTGTTTGTAATAAACAAGCAAGACAAAGAATTCTGCTAGTACTGTCTAAGGGTGAATTCAACAGATTATTTAAAAAAAAAAAAAAAAAAAAAAGGAGTCTGTTCTTCCTCGGAGGTGTCAAAGAACATGACTCCTTGTGAAGAACATCCTTAATCCTGCTATCTTATATAATAGTACTCCAAATTTTCTTTCCAGTCTTTCATCTATAAAAACCCAGAAAGCTAACTGACCAAAATGATTATAGGGAAACTCATGTGCATTTTCTGTGCATAAATGAATCAAAATTTTGTGCCCCAATATTAATAGTGTAAGTTATATTAACAGCAAAGTTATTTGGAAAATCAATGCTAGGATTTTCCTGCTATATCTCTGCAAAGCATCAACTGATCACTTAACCTAAGATGGCAGGAATCCAACATCAGGATTAATTGCATTACTTGCCTTTAACACTGTCCCACATGACATTCTGGTCTCCAAGCTGGTGAAATATGGATCTGATGGATGGACAATTCAGTGGATGAAGAACTGGCTTGATGGCCACTCCCAAAGAGTAGTTGTCAATGGGTCCTTATCCAAGTGGAGACCAGTGACAAGTGGAATCCCTCAAAAATCAGTACT
>JAAGNO010011830.1:37204-54369 GCA_033439905.1 Ceryle rudis
GGGGAGGAGAACCTCCCTACACCTGCTGGACACAGTTTTCTTAATGCACCCCAGGATGCCATTGGCCTTCCTGGCCAGAAGGGCACATTGCTGTCCCATGGATAACTTACTATCCACTAGGATTCCAAAGTCTTTCTGCATGGTGCTGCTTTCCAGCAGGGCGACCCCTAACCTGTACTGGTGCCTGGTGTTATTCCTTCCCAGATGCAGGACCCTACGCTTGTCCTTGAACTTTATGATGTTCACCTTTGCCCAGCTCTCTAGCCTGTCCAGATCTCATTGGATAGCAGCACGGACATCTGGTGTGTCAACCACCCCACCCAGTTTCATATAATCAGCAAATTTGCTGAGGGTACACTCTATCCCCTCGTCCAGGTCGTTGATGAAGATATGGAACAAAACTGGACTCAGTACTGATCCCTGGGGAACCACTGGCCACAGGCCTCCAACCTGACTCTGCACCACTGATCACAACCCTCTGAACTCGTTGTTGAGCCAGTTTTCAATCCACCTCCCAGACCAATTGTCTATGCCACATTTCTTGAGTTTTTCTATGAGGATGTTATGGGAGACAGTATCAAAAGCCTTACTGAAGCCAAGGTATATGACATCCACTGCTTTCTCTTTATCTACCCATATGGTCATGGCTTCATAGAAGGATATCAGATTTTTCAAGTAAGATTTCCCTTTGGTAAATCCATTTTGGCTACTCCTGATAAACTTCTTTTCTTCCATGTGGTTAGAGATGGAAGGTGGAGGTGAGGCTGACTGGTCTGTAGTTGCTTGGGTCTTCCCTCTTACCCTTTTTGAAGACTGGAGTGACATTGGCTTTCTTCCACTCATCAGGCACCTCTCCTGTTCTCCATGATTTTTCAAAAAATGATGGAGAGTGATGCTGTAGTCCACACATGACACACGGGATGACCAGTGGAACAATAATTGATCCTCCTTTATGGGAATAGGGAAACACATCTCCCAGATCCTTACCAGAGAACAATAGCACCATGCAGTGACATGAAGCGCATGGGATCACGTTGCAGAGATCTGCTGGTTGCCGTGGTGACGGCAGTGGGCCCACAAAGCCAGCCGCCCGGCTGCTGAATTGGAAGGGATAAGAAAAACACAGCCCACTTCCCATGTGAAATGAATTACAAGAATAAGCAAAGGAAGAAAGGAAAATTGTCAACCCTTAATCAAATGTTCTCTTATTTTTAGAAAGGGTTTGAAGAAAATGGAGGCCATCTCCTCTTACCTCTTGTGCTTCAGGGACCTGGCTAGTAATATCTCTGTACATACCATGGAAATAAATCATAACTCTTTGTATAAGAAAAATCACATGTAACAGAAATCTCATCTGTGTATAGTGGGAGACAACAATACCTTATTCAAGCTTGTTATTCATTGTGCCTGCCTGAGCAAACCAAATCTGTAGGAATACATTAAAATGGGTCTCGGCATAACAACCGTATTTATCAGGCAAGCCTGACTGCGTACCTTCCCCACACCCTTTTAATTTTCACCTATAGTAAGTGAGTATATTCCAGTTCTTTCTTAGATTACAAGCTCTCTTAATCTTTCACCCTTACTTCACCACAATGATCGAAAGTGGATCATGGTGGAATGCAAAACGCATTTAAACATAGCAAATCAGTGACACAGAGTAAACACCATTTATTTTCCAGTGTTTCTCATTATTGGAAGCTGCTTCGTATTTTAATATATTAAGTAATATTAAGCAAAACAGCAAGTTCAGTTGACCTAGTAGCCTGCAATTACTAGAAGCTAGGTCCTGAAAATGGTTTGGGCACCTGAAAGTTATACACTGCCTTCATTTTGCAGTGCACAGAGTGGACTCCAAACAGCCCAGTGAGGCCTCCAAGATTGTATTAAAAATGCAGTTTGCAGCAGCAATGGTAGGCATCTACAGCTTGACTCTATAGTTCCTGTCTCTGAGAGAGGGATTCCTACAATTCAATTAGGTACACAAAGCCCTGGGTAACTTAATAGAAAGGCAGTTAAGTAAGGGATTTGCAATGCTAAGCAGAGGAAGCCTGTAAGATACTCCAAAGCAGGAGTTACATCTGAAAGTTTTGCCTCCCTTTGCAGCCTGAATGAGACACCATTTGGAGGATGTATTTCCCATGCTGGATCTTGACATCCAGTTCATCCCCTTAGATGAGGACAGCTTTCTTTCAAATTGCAGTATGCACCAGAAGCATGAGTCTGGCTCAGAAGTTAAGATACTGGATTGAAAGAAATAGTCCTGAATTTCCAGGGTTTTCTCTGGTTTTGGTTCTGGTTTGGATTTTTTATATTTGGCAGGCACTGGATGTAAACCAGAAAGATTTCTAACAACAACACAAGAACATTGATTTACCACAGCCAGCTGTCGCTGGTCTAAAGGATAATACTCCCTTCTGACTTACCAACTAAACTTCACAGCAATTAAGTTTCAGCAGGACCAATGAACGATTCCTCCTTAATACCAGAGTGCCCTTTCCCATCAGTTGTTGCACATCTTGCTCTTTCATCAGGAAATTTGAGTTTGAGAAAGACACATGAATATGATCTGCTTTCTGCATGAATCCTCTAATGGCTGGGCTATGCTGTAACAAAGAAAGATAAAGCCATTCTTCCTCCTTCCATCACAATTTTCAGAAAGAGCAGTTGCCAGTTCATACTGTGCTCCTGTGTTTCCGCCTTAGGAGTGCTCTGAGACTTCCTACCAGACCAAGCTCTGAAAGCATCTGAGGAGGGTGCTACTTTCTAGACTCACTTGGAGGTCTGACATGTTTTCCAGGCTGCTCTATCTGCTCAGAATGAAGAGGTCAAACCTTGGGCAGCCTGAATGTACAGATATGAGTGGGGTTCAGATGCCAGCAGGAGATGAACAAGTATTTCCAAGACCTTAGTCTTAAGGAAGTGTGTGAAGGCTTAAAGATTTTGTTTCTTCTTTGCTATTTCACCTATTTTTAAGACATGGATCCTGCCCAGAATTTTACAGCCTAAGTCTTTGACTCTGCATTTTGTAGTCTCTAGGCTGATTTGGGTGGCTCACATTTTAACACCATGACTAGGGTTGATAAAAAAGTGAGGAAGGAAATACTTCTGTGAGACATTCTGGGAAGTGAACAGTGTTCTTACACTTATTACAAAAACATCAGTATTAGATCCAAGCTTAAACAGTAGTCCATGTTCTATGCAGAGCAAGTATTCAGCATTTTTATGATGTCTGAAAACATGTTTGCCCCTTCCTGCACTCACCAAACTTAGACAATTACTGGAGTAAGGAATATTTTTCTGAGAATTTAGAAGTCTGTTAATTAGCTCACAGTAATATTGATTTTAAAGTGGGCCCTTTGAGAAATTTAGCATCTAAGCTAACTAGCATTTATCTCAAGTAATCTGAATAATGGTACAATGTAGACTCTCTGGAGTTTTCATTACTCAAATGAAGTGAAATTATCTTTACAATATACATTCAAGACATTAAGATGTAATTTAAGTACGGATTAATAATTATTTTATTGAATTGTTATGACTAAATAGGCAGACAGAGTTGGGTCAACAGCATTAGTAATTAAATGGGCCAAGTGCGACATCAGAGGTAATTTTTTCAATTGCCACCTTATCTGTGCAGCTAATTTGCATGTGACAATTGTGTTGGTTGTAATGAATCAGTGCTACAAAGAAGAGGGTATAAAAATAGTAGAAATTCTTCCTACAAGGATCCTTGTCCCAGCTATCAGTATTGTTTAATTATCTCTATACTTTAGTTAACTATTACTGTTGTGTGAAAGGTCTGTGATTGTATGCTCATTTGAATATCAATATCTGAAAAGCTTTTGATGGCACTGGTTACTTCAGGTTCACTTCTAGAAGAGCTGAACATGAACCGGAGAGAGCTCATTAAAACTTAAGTGAAGTGGGACTCTGTTGGGACTCAGTCTGTTGGGACTCCTTTTTAAACTGACCCATGTGTATCATCTTCTATCTTTATGCATAGTTTACAAATTAGGTCTCTGAATTGCTATCACCCCACTCTTATCTATGAGTGAAATGGCCTTTTTAGTTAGTGTTTTATTACTACTTCCTGATGGAATGACAGTAACATGGAAAACTGTTTTCCAGTTTTCTCTTTTGTGGGGTTTTTAATTGCGAAATCATAAATTTAAAGACTGACAATAGAGCAAAGTAGGGATTGAAAATGAGTATCAGTATCAGGGGTTTAAAAGGTGAAAAACAATTTTGGAAGAATATTATGAAATTATTATTTTGCAACAGACTCATTCCTTTCTTCCTAACATATTTTATAATCAGTTTCATTCCCCCAGAGCAAAATTTCTTGCTTCTGCAGAGGATTTTTCTAACATAGCCTTGTCAGGTTTGTAGGTGAAATAACAATTTCTGCAGTATCCAGGAATCTGATAAACCTTCCTGACCTGAAGTAAAATTTAGATGTTTCACTCAGCACAGATCTTGTTTTCATGTTAACAGTGGCAATACTAGTGAGAGGCAACCTATTCACTCATACTGAAGCTTTCTAAATTCTGGTTGTTTGCCAGTTCTTGTTTGGAAATGAAACATGTGACACATTGCCTAAATTTTTGCACTAATAAGAGACAGTGTTCATTATTGAAAGCTACATTTCTCTAGTCCTTTCTTGTAAGTCTCTAAGAAATTACCTCTTACCTTGTGGAAAAGCTATGTTGTGGTACAGATTTACAAACCTTCTGACATATTATTTAGACAATGAAAAAGGTAAGTCCAGGTTATTCAATTTGTCCTTGACCACATTGTGAGATGCCTCTAATTTGTTCCCATCCAAAGGACAGTTTAGGTGTCAACTATTTCAAGGGGGTGCAGTTTGGAAGGATATTAAAATTAGGCGGGTGAGAAGGAACACAATTCAGACTGAGGAAGGGGGCATTTTAAGTGAGTTGTTGAGGATGTGCTTTATAACAGGCTTTGTTCCCATTGGTATCAGATGCCTGCTCCCTTCCCAAGTTATATGTTTGGGGTGGAAGGGGTAAGAAAGAATAGAGCTCTTTGGTGCAGTTGGTCTCAATTTTCTATCTCTGACTTCAGTCTTCAAGAATATATATATAATTGAAGAAATTCCCATCTGCTCCTACCCAGCTCCCACCTCTGTTATCTAAGTGACGGGAATGATACTCCAGTTAAGTGTATAACCTCCCACATTCACTTTTTTCCTTTCTGTGCCAGGTCATATTTCCAGCAGTCCCATAAGCCCAAATGTGAGGTCTGTTGCCCCAACTCCATTCAGATTCCTCTCGCAAGATGTGCTCCTGCAGTGTCAAGTCTCAGTCAGACAGGGTGAGATTCAGTGGAATACACATTGGTAGAGATATTGGCCAGGCACTTTGAACACCAACAAAGCTTCATCTGTGATATGCATAGACCATGATCCTACCCTTCACTATGTGCCACTTGTACCAGCTCTTCAGAATCCTTACTGATCTCACTAAGTTGATGGTGCAATAAAATACTACGTGTGTGGTTGGAAGAGGGCAAAGGAAAGCATAAGGTGCCCCCCATGCAAGGAGACTAATGCAAGCACCAGTGCTGCCCCAACAGCACTGCATATACCTCAGAAGTCATTCTTCCTTTACCCACACCAACTGTGTTCTTGAGCAAACCACTTTCCAATACACCAGAAGCATAAAAAAGTTACTAGTAGTTTTTGCTGCCTCCAGTAGCATTTGGCATCTTCAGCTGAACTTGGTCTCAGTTAATGACAGCAAATTAATTCAGCTGAACCTGCTAAGTAGCAGCTCTTAAACAGCTTTATGCATCAAATTTACTACTTTTCCTCCTCTAGCTGAGTGTAGAAAATGCTGGTTTAGTTGGCATTGTCAGCCTATAATCAGAATTCTCCCAAATCTTCTCCTTCTTACATAACACTCTTTTCTTTTGCAAGGGAGAAAAAGGCTGGAAATGCAAAACTAATTTTTTTTTTTCCAGTCAGTTTTTGCTCCATTTAAATAAAGTAATGCATATATGTTTACCTTCCCATTGAGGTTTTTCCCCAGAACTTTGCAATGAAAATCTATGAAACCTTTCTCTAATCTTTAACAGGTTTTCAATCCAGCAGCCAAGGTGAAGAACAGTAAAACCAAAAAACATATGCAGGCAGTTTGTTCCCCACAACCTGTCTCTTCCAACTTCAGTGGTTGAGTTTTCAGATAAGTATAGTGATAAAATCTCCCAGCTATTTTAAAGCTTCTGTACAATTTTACTTAGGTAGCAGAACTAGACATGGAAATTTTTCACCAAAGGTAAGCAGTACAGAAAATACATGAAGGAAGATTAAAAACATAGATACAAAAAAGGAGTGATGGGAAACACATAGTCATGCTTGCCATCTTAATATGTTTTTCTAATCACTGTATTTTATTATCTTAAGGGATAAATCTTTAGTGTGTTTGTTCCTGCAGGATGCAGAATGCATATTGGGTTTTGGGGTTTTTTTTTAAACAATCTTGAAAGTTTTTCTCTTTTTGATAGCAAATTAAGTTGTCTTCAAGTTTATGCATCTTTTGCTTTGATTGGTTTTTAGAGGCTTTTTGAGCTGTTCAATGCATTACAATTAGGCTATTTTTAATAGAGTAAATTTTTTTTTGCTATAAATCCAGTATGTTGCAGATTGAGTTGTTTTCTAGAGATTCTGTATACCTCTGTCTATACTTTTGGAATCCGGTGTAAAGGTCTAATCAAGCATTTTTGGAAAAGACTGTATTAACTTTAAGTCGAGAGTGACAGAGATTATTTGCAGGGAATAATCCAAATAAATGCCAGTAAAATATTTTTCTCAGACTGTACCATTATGTATTTTGTTCTGAACTTATTTATAGGAACTACCTCAGATTTTGGCAAAAGTTCTGGGTTTTTTAAATTGTGTTGTTTTTCATATGCCTCCAGTCTCCCACATGCAGAGTCGTTTTTCCTTCTTGAGCCCAACTGTTCTGTGAAACTACTGCCTTCTTATTCAGGAGATTGGCTTCCTGTATGTGCTTACAGGAAAAAAGATGATATTTCTGAGAGTTATGCAGAACAACAAATCCTCTGTGTGTGTGTGGCGGGGGGCGGTGTCAGTTACAGTCTTTCCTAACTGGAACTTCAGATGCAGGATTTTTTCAAGTCTTGTAAGACTATCTTTTATGCATTAATAGGACAGGAACTTTAACAGTGTAAGCTGAAGTGAATGAGATCTGAATCTGTCCTATTATAAGCAGTTTTGATATATACTTATTACTTTAATTTTGAGTAGTTTTTTCTTCCAAGTAACTTTTTTGTAGACCTAAGAAACTACAGTGTTACAAAGGTTCTTATGTTTTTATTATGTAGTAAAAGCATAATAACCCAAGTAGCGATTACTGTCCTGTATTTCCTGTTATAAGAACCTGTTTTGTATATAAGTGTATAATAGTTAAATCTCTGGACTCAAATTCTCTAGGTGTCTCCTAGAATAATTTCTTTTTGGTGAATGTTTCACCTAATATAGATCAGCTGTTTTTAAGAATGAAATAGTGTCAAAAGACTCTCCTACATTCATATTAATTTTAATTACTTTTACCATGTTATCTCTGCAAAGTTAATTGAGGTTAAATTTGGCACAACTTATAATAAATGTTTGCATGGCAGCTAAGAGCTGGGAGAGAATTTCTCCTCTTGTCTCTAATCTGCCACAGAAGGAAGCTAGGTTTTTCTTGCTCTCATCGGAGTCTGTGAGAGTGGAGGAGCGCAAGAAGAGTAATCATGTAAAAAAAAGGGGAAGAATGGGAGCAGACACCAGGGAGGTAAGAATATGGGAGACTATTTCTTTCTCTTGACAGGTATGTCTGCAAAGCAGACAGCAGCTTTCTACTACTATCAGTTTAGTCCTATATGTTAAGCAATAGTAGACTATAATGAGTACCAAGTTTCAAGTGTAAGGGGCCAGTCTCGTTCCAGTGGTGCCCTGTGATAGAACAAGGGGCAACAGACACAAACTGGAACACAGGAAATTCCATCTGAACATGAGGAAAAACTTCTTTCCCATGAGGGTGACAGAGCACTGGAACAGGCTGCCCAGAGAGGTTGTGGAGTTTCTTTCTCTGGAGACTTTCAAAACCTGCCTGGATGTGTTACTGTGCAACCTGCCCTAGGTGATCCTGCTTTGTCAGGGGGGTTGGACTAGATGATCTCTGGAGGTCCCTTCCAACCACTAACATTCTATTATTCTATGACTCTATGATTCCTGGTTTGCTCGATTGGAAAGACAAAGAGCTGGTTTATTTTCATAGCAGGAGACAATGAAGTCTGTTTTACAGGAGAGATGAGTGTCTGCCCTGTTGGGTAACACACAGCAAAACATCTAAAACACAATCATACTGAAAGACCATGTTGTTGCTGCCTTAGACGGGGGACAAGGAGGTGACATTAATTCCAGTCTTTTCTGAGCCTTAAATATTTGATTTTGTAACCTTGACATATTTAAAAAAATATATATAATAACTGAAAAAAAAAGTGAACTAATATATAAGGAAAAAAATAGTCAAGAATTAATAAAATAATGCTTTCCCTGATGTGCAGCAACTATATGCAAACAGACAGGATTTTTCCTATGCGTAAGAGTTAGTTAAATTGGATTTTAAACATTGCAATATTTGAAGCTAGATGCCAAGGTTGCTGACAGCAGTAAACAGTGTGTAGTAGCTCAGTGATGAGTACACCATGATTGTGCGTAAACATCATGCAATGATGAAAGGTGATATCTGAAAAACAGTGAAATGAAGTGAAAGCAATAGCTGTAATCAAAATAGCTGCATTTATTAAAAGGAATGAAAATGTATAGCTGTTGTTTTGGACTGAATCCTCAGTTGGCTCAGTTTCCCATAAATCCATTTCTGCTAGTTTTTTCCAGCAGCTGGAGATTCCAGCCCAAAACTGAAAGGCTTCCCCCTTCCCCCCATTTACAGCCTCCTTTAGGTTATTTAAAGGAGAAAGGAAGAAAAGGGAAATTATATTTTGTATGTGATTATTAGGGAGATGAAGGGTTATTAACCCCACCTCATCACTATCACTGCACAGCCTGCGCTGAATGCACTCTTACACCATGTGATCTACTTAAACCGGCATGATTGCACAGTTTCTCCCTTCTGCCTCTGTTGTGAATGCTGCACACAAAATCTTTCAGGATACGATTTGCAGACTTATAGTCTTAAATCAGGCCACTGACTGTGAAATATAATTTTAAATGTTATTTGCAAAGTTCCCATGATTGCCTTAAAAAGAATTCCCCTAGATTTTGCAGGATACTCCACAGAGTAGCACTTGAGAGTGCTCAAGTGTACATCTGTAAACTAATCAGTCCATCTGAAGAGTCAAGATTTAACAGCTGAACAGGGTGAATTATTGCATATTCCAGTGTGGTTTTTTAAAGCTATGTTGCTGTGGGACAGGATATCTGATATTCTGAAAGAATTAATATAAATTATTAACCTCTGATTCAGTATTGAAGCATGTTCTGTTTATACATCTATAAGCTTTTGATATTGAGCTTAAGAGCTCTACTGAGTCAGAAGCAGGAAGCCAAATGGGAAGGTGGAGATGAAGTTTTCATAGATTTGCTCACATAAAGCTTATTTCATTATGATGTTAAATGAGTAAGAATAATAGGAATTCTTGCTTCTAGCAAATTAGTGCCATGAGACTCCAAGAAGGGTAACAGTTCAAAACAGGTCATCTGTTTTTTTGCAAATTTTGTTTGCAACTGTAATAGTTAAAAGTTTTATATATTTTTTTTTTTTTAATCTGAGGTTTTATCTGAAATGAGGTAGTTTATAAAAGGAATACAATATTGTCAGCCTACTTTGTGCCATCTTGATTTGATCCCTGACTGCAATTCCCTTTCTGAGCAACTGTTGTGCCTCCTGTGATTTCAATAGTCACTGTCAGCTAATCAGATACCTTAACCTTCAAATGCTAAACTTAGTGTCTAGATGGTGTCAGGCTCCTTGAATTTAGGAGTTGTATTATCCTCTTTATGTAGCTATTCGTCCTCTCCTACTGCTAGCAATTCCTAAGAATAGAAGCTTGAATTGTGGAGGCTTATTTTATGGACTTTTGTGGGCAATTATTTTGTGTATTGTTTGAACAGATGCTCTTTTTCAGCTCTTTGAATGTTAGGAATTATTTGACCTGCCCACAAGCAGGGAAATAAGAGGAGGAACAGGTAAAGTTAGGATTATACTGGTACAGTTAAATTTATGGGGCTGTGGGCTGTTTGGAGTTTGTTGATACCATTCCATTTCTTCACCATTTTACTAACAAGGAACTAAATAATTTTATCCTCATCCACTCTGCTCATCTTATTCTGTGTTAAGTATTTTCCAGTCTAGAGAAAAATGAACATCATGTATAGCTGGGTGAGGTAGGAGAAGAGTTGAAAAATAAAGTTTCTGAGCATTTGTGTAGCCATGTACATGGTTCCAGTCAAATGAAAGAAGGTTCACATCTGGTATTTGACTTGAGTGAGAGCTACAATTTCTCCACCAGTGGTGCTGCCAGCAGTATAGTAATTGTCCTTGGGTTCAAGTGACTTCCTCCGTATTTTCTCATCATGCAAATGAATGCAATCATAAGTAATTTATGATTCTTGTAAGATACTAAAAGTTAAGCAAAGTGTTCTCTTTTAAATGCATCAGAAGAGTTTGTTTCAGGCCACTGAAGGTATCTGATATTTTTTAATTTTTATTCCACCTTTTTTTTCCATTTTTAGGGAAGCAACGTAATGGAGGACCAAGATCTCTTGGAAATAGGAATCCTTAACTCTGGACACAGACAGAGAATACTCCAAGCAATCCAGCTTCTCCCAAAGGTATCATTTCTGTTATTATCCACGTGAGGAAACTGACACATACAGCTTTCATGATACTTAAAAAAATTTTTGAATGCCAATAAATGCAACTCTATACTCTGTATACTGTTTTTGTAGACATGTTTTTCCATACGTGCAAATGTAGCATAATGTCATTACATTGGACATAGATGTAATTGACAAATAGGGTAAGGGAGAGTAAAATCTGTAATTTGAAGTGACAGCTGTTTAATATTTATTTTAATTATTTTTTTTTTTACTTTTCAATAAGGCTTTAAATGAATCCTAGATGTTTGTCTTTACATAGCAGTTGGCCTGGAAATATTTTGCCCCTTATATAAGTATTCTTATAAACCTTGCATGGAGCATTGTTTTCCTAATAACTGACTTTCATGTAAGATGCAGAGGCTTCCTGCAGGTTTCTTATTTGATATGCTGCTGTGTACATGAATTTTACTTCTCAGCTATGGACAGAATAACTTGCGGTCATTTTTCCAATCACTTTTTTGTACTAGCTGACTTAAACTATAGATTTTTAAATCAATGATAGAAAAGGATTTCTGTTCTGCTTTGTGTATCAGAACATATCAGCAGAGGCTTCTACTAGCATTCCAAACAAGAGATATAATGGACCTAGCATGAAACATATATTTGATTTTTGGAAAGCTGCCTGGGGAGAATAAAGAGAAGTAGAAACCATTAAGACTCAGAAGGCTGCAGCATGTAATGCACATACTTGGTTCAAGGTACTAGGGCAGGAATAAAAGCTAGTGTAAAGTGTATGGATGTGTTCTGGGAGCAGCATGTGTAGAATAGTTGAGGTAAGCAGAGATTCATCTGCCTGCAGTTTGATAATATTAGAGAATGAGAAGAGTTACTAAAGTACTTTTCAATCTAGAGCATGAAGCTGACATTTCTGGAAGATGCTTTTTGATGCATCTAAATGGATGGATTGCTTTTTAAAAGAGAACAAGAGTTTCTGTTTTATGGGAAAAATTAAGTTGTATACAATTTCTGAATCTGAATGTGTCAATCTATATATAGTAATATGAGTCTATTCACTGAAACACCAAGAATTATTAAAGACTATATATTCCACACACCACACACAGACAAGTGAGATAAATGGTATGAGTAGTAGACTATATAGAAGTAGTATTTGGTGAATTACGATAGATATTTAATGTTTAACTATGAATTTATTAATTTTTCAGCAATGTTATTCAAATAAAATTTTGTAATCCCTGCTCTTAGCTAATGAAATATTTTTTCTATTTTTCATACTTCTTAGATCAGCTTTCTTGTATTCTTGTTCAGATTTTTCAAAATTACTGAATGGATTGTTAATATGTCATAATGTTAGTGCTACCTTCACTCAGTAACTAGTCTCCATGAAACACTGTTAATAATGTCTGCATTTGGAGTGTATACTAATGCTGAGTCCAGATTCTGTCATAAAACTCCAGCTGATATCTTTATAAAGCTTGTTTAATATAAGAAAGGATGACAGAATCAAGATCAAGAGATACGCTTGGAAACATTTGAGAACAAGACAGTTATGGAGTTACTTGGAAGAATCAAGATCTTCTGAAACAAAGATAATTAAGTAATACAGAACAGCTTGAAGCATGGACTGAATAATGGTGAGGTAGTCTTTAGCTCATGCTTCCCTGTTGAGCTAGAAGAAACAGTCCTCAAGGACCATGTTTTTAACATGTCATTGACACGAGAATGTTACACCAAAACAAAGACAGTTGAAAGCTGAAGCTGTGCCTCATATTTCTTCCCTTAAATGACTCAGTAATGCAAGAGAGCTTACATAGTAAAAATACAGAATTTCCTATTCAAAACCAAGTTCTTTTGAAGGCACAATTGTCAGAATAGTTATGGGGCCCAAAAATTTGGATCATGATAAGTTTTATCTAATATAACCCACACTGGCAGTATTCAGAACAGCTTGATGACGATCTAAAAAACCTGCACATACTGCAAGGGACTGCGAAACCTTTCTGTATACCTATTTATTTGTTGATAAGTTCAGGTCTGTCATCATGCATTCAAAATAGTGCATACCATCTAAATATTTTAAGACCTCCAACTGTAATTGGAGTCTCATTAATTTGAATCTCATTAGATAATTCTTTTAGTTTGTTTGTTTTGAATATGTACCTCTTTCCTGTTCCTTAGATCAAAACTTGATGACTCCTGGTGTTTTCATACTTACTAACATTGCTGATGATGTTATTCTTAGCCTTACTAATAATCTTTTCTGTCTTCTGATACTTTTTAACTCAGATATTAAGGTGGAAGTGCTTTAAAAAACATCTGTGGAACAAAATGTCCTTAGAGCCGTATACTTGGGCAATATTGAATAAGCTTAGAGGGTAAAAATTAAGGAACAAATCTATTACCAAAGTTTTAAAATGCTCTTTCTTTAAAGCTCTTTTTGTTATTCTCATCAATATTCACTTCTACAGCCTGAAAATGCAACGGGCACTTAGTGGCTGAAGACAAAGGCTGTCTTTTTTCACCCATAATTCCTGGCTTCCTAAAGAGTGATGGATTTGTGTATTTCAAATGCCAGTACCCTGCTTAGGAACTACTTTGTAGAGACTGAAGTAGTTTTAAATAAGAAAAACCCCACATATCTGTACAAATATAGATGAATTAATCATTGTAGTTTCTTATGCAGTGTTTAACCAGTATAAAAAGGTATGTTTACCCAGATCTCTCAACATATTTTTTCCTGATGAGTCTGTATTTCAGTAGAAAATTTCATAAGAGGGTAGACTTGTATATTTGTAAGAGACAGAAATTTTTCCATTAGACTTCTGCTTTTCAAAATACCCTTTATTTTTGTTGGATTAGAGCTAGTAGCCCGAATTCTTATCTTGCACTAATGTAATTTAAGTTATTCAAGTTTCACATTAATATTAACTAGAGCACTTTATGGCTTATTATTATTAGATAAGATTAAGACACTCCAGTGGAAATATAATTTGTAAAGTTAATTCTTGAGATGGAAATATTTTATACATGACATCAGTCTTAGAGCAAATTTTATAGCAGTTTGGTATTGCATTTAAGGTTTTTCTATGTGAAAAGAATGAAGTCAATAAACGGTTAGAGAAGGATTTTATGTATTTTATTAAAAGGAAGTTCAGGCATGTCAAGAGGTAGAGACAGTGTCTAAAAAGATAATGAAGTTTCAAGTACAAGAACTTAAGAAAAAAAAATAATACTGAGAAAAGAGTCATGTGAATGATATGCTTAATTGACTAAGAAACTAGTAGCAGTTGTAATGTAAAAGTTTAGCCACACTTAATTGAGACAGGAGACCTAAGGAGCATTGTCAAGTTACTTCAGCATGCAAAACCTATGTGCACTTCTCAATGGGTTCCTCAAAACCTAAAATGCTTTTGAAAATAAGAATTATCCTAGCTTATCTGAGAACTTAGATAAGAAAAAGATTTGGGTTTGTGTGGGATGCTCAGTGTATGGCTCCTTCTCCCAGCACATAATGGGAACACATTCTCTCATCTGACAGATGGAAGATGTAAGCTGAAAGCAGCTTTCTCCTGGATTCAGAGCTATTCTTAAAGTATGCAGCTCGTTCCTTCCTGCACAGAGAGGTCTCGGCACAAAGCAAGTTTGGAAATCTTGTAGCAGTGGCGTGCAGGCAGCCAGCTTCTTTCCTGGATGCTTTGCAGGACCAGAAAAAATGTAGGCTATGAGCACATGCTCTCTGTGAGCAGTATTACATGAGCAGTAAAGCTGCACTTCCAAAAAGTGCTGAATTTATTACTCATATGTAACACTCTTTTGTGCAACCACAGTAAGTCTGGCATTTAAGAATGCAGAACTACTGTGCCTGTGCACATTAACTATGCTGTGTATGTAACAGAGAAAGACCACATCATATGTTTGCTATTCCTGTATTGCTATTGGCTAAGGCAACCAAGAGATTAACAAACTGATTTTAAACCTCAGGCTTAACTCTCTTCCACTTAGCACATATAAAAGGTAGATAATTCCAGCTTCCATTCCTAAAGACAATGTCTAAACTAGGAGAAGCTGCAAATTGGTATCACAGTGTTTATGACTCTTTCTGGCTGTGACTCTTTGGTTTTCATCTGCATGAAGTGAAGGTGAAAACAGGATTCAAAGGAAATCCTTTCTACCTCCTTCTAATGCCTCTGGGAATTACTTTCCTGGTTTGCCACTTGAACACCTAGAAAGGATCTGCAGGAGTGAGATACAGAAGAGTGCCCATCCACAGAAGCAGTACTACTTCTTCAGGATTGGCCCTGCCTCCTCCTTCACCTGTCTCTGGTTGCTTCTGCAGCTGGCCCACCAATCACTGCACAAAAGCATGGTTAGACACCTCTGGACTCCTCACAGCAGTCATGAGGTCAGCAGACTTCTGCTATCAGGAATCTTTCAACTTTCTTACAGTGCAAGTTGATGAACAGCATAATTTCCTTTGGGCGTATGGTATCTTCTGTGAAGCTGAAGAGATTGATGGGGTTTTTCAATATCACAAAAATAGCATTAGTAAAGGGTGGATGATGATATCATTGTTATAAATGAAAAAAAAATCATCAAACAGAGTTCTGAGTAAGACAACAGTAATTTAAGTAATTGAGGCAATTAAAACAGAAAAAGTATAAAGGAAGGAATGATACAAGTCATGAAGAATTAAGGTCAGTTGACAGCAAATACAAAGGTATACCTCCACCTTCTGGTCCATGCACATGTGTGTGTTCTCTCCCATTGAAGGGCTTGGTGGTAAGGTTGTCAACCCCTTGATTCAAATCGTTGTGCTCCAGTTAGGGGTTGAAATGCATTTGGTACATGACTGGTGCTGCTCTTCTGGTTTACCTTCCTCCAAACAGAAAGCTGAATAGTAGATACCCAGACTATTCTGCAAAGCAAACCAATGCAAAGTAGAGACAATCATCAGATTACTTTTAAATCTGTGGCACCAAACCATAGTACTCTTGGGACAGAAATCAATCCCTGAGACAAAGAACTGCAGTTGATAACATGCTACTAAAATTAGGGAGAGCTACTCAACATCCAGCAAAGGATGAAAATCTGACTTTGGAGATGTCAGTCTGTGCTATGCAGTTTTTGAAAGCATGCCTGTAAAGCTCTATATCCATGCAGTGAAGTACCGACAAATATCCACAGGACTTCTTTAGAAATTATACTCACAGAAACTCATGAGATAAATGGCCCTAGCTTCTACTTAGTTCACAAAATCCAGATGTAGGTCTTCTTGAGATTACATTATATGCAAACCTGAACTGTTGCATACATCATCCTCAAGATCGCTGAATGAGACCTGTTCTTCTTTTGTCCCAGATGTTGTGTCTGCTGAGAAACTAGGAAGTCTTTTAGTCTTCTGCTCATGGATCTGTAAATTTTTCCAGGAAAAATTTAAAAAAAAAAAAAAAGTCTGTTCATACCCACTTTCCATTAAATTCAGAAGACAGACTTCAGCAGCAAAAACCATTGAAAGGGTGCCTATAACAGTCCTGGCAATCTTAGGCAGGAAACTCTAAACTCAGTTTGTGGTATTCTGGTTTTGCCATTGGGGCAGGATCCTGAATAAGGCAGCGCTGTGAAGTGAACATGCCCATACTGTCTTTTTATAGTAAGCTTCACAAGAAGACGGAAGGCTTTTGATTAGCAGAAAGTCAAACATTAATAGAACACAAGCTTGAATAGTTAACTTTTTAATATGTGACAAGGTAGACAGAATAGAAAACCAAAAGGCTTATATGCAGCTCTTTCTCACCTACTGTGTCTTTGCAGGCAGGTCCTTGTTTTCATTCAGTGACTTTCTCAACAGAAGAAAATGCAAAGTCTTCTCAGGTCCTTAGGGAGTTGCGTCCATTCCCCATGAGAGCTGCCTCTGCTCCTGACAGCAGACTCAATTTCTGCACAGATGCTGCAGGCACCAGCTCCATGTGGTGCCCCTGTGCAAGCCAAGCCCTGTGGTCTTGAGACAAGTATTGCTCTCCTCAGCGTTTTCTTTCACCACTCCAGAGAAGGAATGTTTTCATTCCAACATGAGTGCAATTGATCATGTTTGTAAAGAATGCAATAATCATAGACAACTCAAAAAGCCACCAAAAAAAAACAAAACAAAAAACAAAACAAAAAACAAACAAAAAAAAACCAAAACAAAAAAAAAAAAAAAACAAAAAAAAAAAACAAAAAAAAAACCATGAAACTCCTCCCATCCCTTTAAAAATAAATAAGAATTATTTGGGGA
>JAAGNO010011831.1:1215-15604 GCA_033439905.1 Ceryle rudis
TGGCACCTGCAGGGAGGAGTGGACAGGGCAGGTGACCCCAAACTGACCAATGAGGTATTTCAGCCCATACATGTCATATTCAGTATAAAGCAGAGGGATCTGGAGGGTCTATGGTTTTTTGTTAGCTTGCTTGCTTGCTCACTTGCCCTCTTTCTGGGGGCTCCCGGGCCCTTCTCCTCTCTTGGACTGCTTTGCCAGCTTTGCTTGGCTTGGCTTAGGTCCTCTTTCGGTTCCTTCATCGGAGCATTCAAGGGAGGACTCTGTCTGTTCTGCGTTTGACTCCAATTGTTGCGTTCCTGAATCCGCTACCAGAACCCAGCTCCTGAACACCGCTCCCGTCTGCTATGGGGCCCAGTCTGGGATCCCCTGGTGCCTGCTCCACAGCATCAGTGGTGACAGTGATGTAATTACCATCAGGGGGGTTAGGTTCCATACTGGTTTTGTATATATTTGTCCATATTCTATTTTTATTATTATTATCATTAAAACTGTTCTAGTTTCCTTTTCTAATCACTAAATCTCTCTCCCTTATTCCCTTTCTTTTCCCCTTTGGGGAGGGAGGGGGGGGTGTTATTGGTCTAAGGGGCTGCCCTGACCCTAAACCATGAAAATCACTTTCAAGAAGTGCTGCTGCAAATACCAGCTCATCACGCAGTATCAGCTATTCAGAGAAAAGACTTTTATGTTGGCATAGCTCTATCTGTCTTAAGAGGGTTTGTTAATGCTGAAATGTTTCTCAGATAGCATGCTGTGTGTTACTGCTGTACAGGGGAAAATCCGCTGTGTGTTCTTGTGTGCATACTTAAGTAACGCCAGCTCAGTATTTCTGTGCAGCTCACTTGTGTTTCTATTTATACTTAACATTTTCTTTGATTAGCTAAAACAGTAAGTAGGTGATATTTCTAGCATAGGAGGAATATTGAAATAGAGATGTAAAAATATTCTTTCAAGTCTGCTTTTATGGCTGTCTCCAAAATCAGCAGAAGCTTTAGAATCCAGCAGAATTGTTAATGCTCTTTATTGAATTCAACAACTTGCTTGTCTCTTCATAGAAATTTGGAAAAAGTAGCTGTAGCATATAGCTGAAGTGAGATCTGTGATAACTGGAACTATTTGAGATGAGTTTAAAACTTTTGATTACACTTGCAAGTACAAGTCTAAACTTATATGAACTTTTAAAAGTGACTTTAGGAATGGGGCAAGGCTACTTCCCCTTGGTGTTTTTTCCTGACTGTCACCATGTATATGACATAGCATGTGTCTCTGTATACCAAGCAAGGTTTGAGATTTTGTGGTTTTCTGCTAGTTTCTATGTTAAAAATCCATATCCTCTCTTTGAATTTTAGATGACAGCTAGAGGACTATTGAAGTTAGCATAAGAAAATGAATGCCAAGTTGACTCAGCATGTAAAGATTTATAATTTTTTCTCGATTTCCAGATTAATAATTTTATTTTAGTCCAATCTGTAATAACTATGAAAGAAAGGTGGAGTTGTAGTTAGATAAAATAAATCATGTTTGAGATCTCTAAAATTCCAGCAAAACCAGAAAGGAGTTGACTTAATATTGCTAATATATAAAGCAGGCAATGAAGATAGAATAGAAATGGAGGAGGGAGGCACCAAATATAAAACAATGCCAAAAGGAATGTTTACCTTGGCTACAGGTTCCTGGAGGAATTTGGAGTTTGTCTTTGTGCTCATTACTATAATTTAAAAACAAACAAACAAAACATACACACACAAAACCCCCAAGCCAACAAAAAAAGAAACCCAAAAGAAATTGACTTCAGAAGTTCAAGTCATTCATCAAATTGATAAAAAAGAGAAAATAACAATCATGTATGTGAATTGTTTGTAAACATTTTCCTCTCCATAGATTGATGTGTCTGTTGGTTTTAATGGCACAGAACATAGGCCATATTTACTCCCTTTTTTTCTAGGCATATATGTCCATGGTTTTAACGCTATGCTGTGATAACAAGTGGAGTATTTCTGGGTAAATAGCAGGAGCTTTGTCAGTTTTGGCAAGATGGCTTAAGGAAATGGTTCTGCCTTGAAAAATAGTCAGAAAAAAAAAAGTTTTCAGTGCAGAAATTCTGTTACAGGAAATAGAACGCTGCTGTCAAGTTTTTCAGTGATATTTGACATATCATTTTGTCAGCAATGGTAGGGGCTTTTGTCAGCTTCATGATAATAAAATGTAAATATCCTTGATAAGTGCATAACCTGTGACTTACCTCAACTCGGTTCTTGCCCGGAGAGGACATGAGGTCTCTGTCTCTGCAGATTGTCAAAACTTGAGTGCACAAAACTCCTGTTAACCTGAACTAGGCTTGAAGCTGGCCCTGCTTGGAGCAGGGGGTCAGACTAAAGGAGCTCCGGAGGTACTTCCCAGCATAAATCATTGGGTGATTTTTGTGAGTGAAACAGTGGATCTTCCATAAGAACATAATATTATAGTAGCTTTTTTCCTTGGGCATTGGCTATTGGCTGAAATGTGGAAGGAAGAATACTAAGCAAAAATGTAATTACATACATAAATTGATTTTCTGAGAAGCACTTGATATCAGGTTGAGTGGAGTTTGGTCTTTTGCTGCTTTTGTGTTTACCAATACAGTTGTAGCTTACAGAGAGTTGTAAATGTCTCTTAAATCACGCAGTTTGTGCAGTAATAATACAAACTGGGCACCTTCATGGATCCTAGTGCCATGGAGAGATGAATTTTCTGTTTAGTCATGAATTAAAAAATCAAGACAGACTTTGAATGTAAAAATTACAAATTTTGTCTGTGGCTACCAGGGAGGGAACTGAAGTTTAAACCAAGGTAGTGGTTTAAACTGAGCAGGCTGATGTGATGCAGTCTGGATTGGGGTGAGTACTGTAAGCAAGCATCATCCTCAGGCTTCTAGTAGAAGCTGTAGTTTGAGTTTGTTTGCAGTCTTGAAGTTTTGTATGATGATAAAAGAATACTTAAAACGCATTTTGGAGAAGACCCCTTCACAGCTGAGTGGATATGATGAAAGGTCTATGAGTAATAGTTGAAATTAGATTAGAAGTTAATGAGATGGGTTAAGGTGCCAACTCATCCTGAATGTGGTGAACTGGGGAGCAGAAATATATAGTGCTTTTCCTTTGTGTATTATTTTTAGTGTTTCTAGTATGTTCATAGGTTTATTTATTTAAATTTTGTTTGGAAGTCAAGGATTATTTCTACTTCATGTTAGTTTGTTTAGTTAGTTTGGAAGCTTTAGGTGCTACAGGAAAGTAGGAAAAGTACAGGAAAGGTGGAAAAGTCACTAGTATAGGCACAGCTACCCTCTGACATCTGTCTCATTCTTCTCTCTCTGTCGTCTTCTCATGCATGTTACCCTTTACTTTGTTTTATAACTTGTCACCTGGACACAGCCATCTGTGTCAGCTTGAGTGCACTGAGAGACTGTTACTAAAGAAAGGACTTGAACTAAAGGACTGTTGACTTACATGTTGTTGTTCTCTGTCTTGATAGTCAAATAAAGGGAAACCAGGCTAGAAGATTATTAGGGGACAAATGTGACCATTGAGAGATGAATTGATAAGTGTATCTAATGCCGCTTCAGTACAGTAAGTAATTTCAGGCATGCCTCGTGCGGGTTAAAGCTCAAAGATGATTAATTCCTACAGAGTTTTGTGAAGATAGGTAGAAGGATCTATTCTGTATGTGAAAAATACTGTGGAGAGCCTCAAAAATTAATTCCTGTGTGAGATGCTAGAGAATCCATTCCTTAATCAAGAAGCCCTTTGAGTGAATTTTCTGGAGCCTAAAGAGGATGTGTTTGTTTGCTTTTAATCTCTGACATACTTCTGTACTAATTCCAGACCAAAGCTGCATTACTATGTAGGTCTGTGCTGTCTGCTAGTATTTCCAGTTCAGTCAGCATTAGAGATTTCCACTGTGCTTTCATAGAGAGAATCTGTGTTGGTGAGATCACCACTGACATTAATTTTAGTTCCTACTTCTGGAAAAAAAATGTGGAAGCATAGATGAAAAAGTGGTACAATGAAGAATAGACAGGAGTAAATTCTAAGTAATTTTTAAGGTGCATGGAGTAAAGTTTGACATTTTGGTGCAAGCCACCCCAGCTGTGTATACCGCGGTGGCAGTAGGCGTTCTGAATAGCATAGGGGGGAAATAAGTGAATTACCCTATCCCTGTCCCCAGCGTCCAAAGGAAGGAGAAGTTGGGATGATTCTTTTTGAATGGAACAGTTTCATATGGACAAGGCAAACTATTTGCAAGAATAATAAAAATATCATAAGCAGCTCATAGATGGAGCAGGATATTGAGAATCCCTTACCTGTTGAGTCTGCAGCTTTTCTACTTCTTCAAACCCGTTTCTTCCAGAAACAGAATGAATGCAAGTCACAATTGCAGTTCTGTCACATTTATATGAAAGACTTTGATCTTTTATCTAACTCATGCTTATTGATGGCTGGTTTTGAAGTAAAATCAGTGTACATGTGTTGTGGGTTTTTTGGGGTGGGTGTTTTTTTGGGGGGGTTATTTCTGAGTATTCAAATAGTTCTCTTCTATTAGAAATGTTATTTAGGGAAAACAAAACAAAACTCAAGCAAAAAAACAAACAAGCAACCCTACAAACATTTTCCTGCAGGAAATAAGCAGAAAGAAAGGAACTACAAAAACTATACTTAAAGGCTGAAAATGATACATGGCTATTGAGGAGGCTTCATGGGCCTAGGACCTTACTTCTAGGCACAGAGCATGTAAAAAGAGATTACACCTAGTAGTAGTGCTCTCATGTTCTAGTTCTGAATGTATTATATGGGGTTTGTATACCTAGAAAAAGCTTAACTTTGCAGCTTGATAGCTTAAGGGGGTAATAATTGCCATGATAGCAGCTCAGAAATCTGAGAGAGCTTAATTTGAGAAATTAAGACATAGCTTATTTTTTGACTAGGAGCAGAAGAGAAATAGAACTTAAACTTGTTGTTGAAATAACCCAAATATTAAACTGTAGCCCTCACCTTTTCTCTCATAAGGCACAACATAAATTAGAATGAAGTGGAGTAAGCACTTGTATTTTAGACTAATAATATGCTTCAGAGCATAAAGCAAGACTTGCTTGTTTTCATCTGTGGGAGGAGTCCTGGTATTATGTCTGTTGTGGCAATGTGTGAAAGTGTCTATTTTTTGAGCTTCAGGGAGCTATCATGTAATATTTTCCTCTCTTTACTTTGATTTTAATACTTTTTTTTTTTTTGGTATGACCTGATAGGTATCTGGATGTTTAATCAGTTTTCCAAATTCAGATCAAATCTACCCAATGTGTTTCTTAAACACCTATCAAAAATCAGCTACCTTGTGTCAGAACTTCAGTACCTTTCTCATTTGACATCTTGAAATAGCAAGTGCTTGTGAAACTTCTTCTATAGGTGCTGAGCATACCTTTTGAGTATTTGATGAAATACAAAAACCTCATCTTTGGGAGCAAGAAAAATTGTCACTTGCTTTTGTGTCATTCATTTCACCTGAACTCAGTCAGACAATGGAGGACATACATCAGCAAAGTTATATTTATTTCTTTAAGATCAATATCATTGTAGCTATTACAAATTATGCAATGAAGCTATGGTGAGTGTAAAGTTTAGTAAGATTTGTTTTAAGATTATTATTCTGTTGCACAATGCTGTGTACTTGTGATTGTAGCTTTCCTGGGCGGTGGTGCAGGTAATGAACTTAAAGTTTACAGCAATTTACAACCAGTTTAGGACCTCGTCTTTCAAGTGCATAGTAATGTGTAGTTAAATAGGTAATATAATAAAATGCTAGCTTTGCTGTTTGTGCAGCTTTGATTCAAACAGAATGTCCCTTAAGTTTTTCATTGTTTTGTTCCACTTCTCACTTAAAGCACATGGGTAATGCTGGAGTGGAGGAGTCTTGGCAATGTATTCTCTTACCTCCATCTATAAATGGACAAGGTCTAGGACAGAAAGAAAATGTAAACATCCTTTTTTGTACACAACTACTTAATTGGAGTATATTCTTCCTTGCTAAACTAAACTTTTTGGTTGGTGTGGTCAACAAGTAAAGCTTGTTTTAGGCCTGAGGGCAAGAACTTGATGACTGCTGTGAAGGTTTTGTGGGGTTTTCTTTTTTATTTTTCTTTTTTCTCTTTTTAAATCATTTGGGATTATAGAAATTTTAATGCTGGTGTTGACTTGTAATGCATTATGCCACTGTGAAAGAAGGAATGACTGAAAATTGTATGACTTTGTAAGCATATTTGTATAGCTGGGTTTTGCAGCTTTTCAGACCAAAATATTTAAATCTGTTTAGTTTTGTGAGATTAAAATTTCATCTTTTTGGAAGAAGATATGGGAAGAAGATAAAAAGAAAAATCCTTCAAGGCAGGAAGTAATTTAATGAATGTGTGTTTTGATTTTTAACATGGAAAATGGTGCATCACATTGGTACCTACCAGAAGAATAGGGATAAATGGAATTTATGCCGTGACAACTCGTAAGTTGAAACAAATAAACCCAGAAATAACATGTAAAAACAAACAGCAACAACAAAAAGAGAAAGTGCAGAAGGAATGTTTGACTCTATATAGTGCTTATAAAAATTTTTCGTCTCTAAGGACTTTGAGATTCTTGGATTCTTTGTCTGGGCGAAGGGGAAGGGTCAAGCATTTTCAAGCAGGACTCTTCAAGCAGACTCTTAGAAGATGTACTTTTTGCATTGGGTTGCACATTGTAGCTGGATGCTTATGCTAGTAATAATGGTGGTGATGCAATGCTTTCTCTTCCAGCACATACCACAAAGGATATCTTGTATGTATGAGTCTGCCTTAGTTCTCTAAAAGTCTAGATATATGCATGTTACTTAGAGCATGCCTAAAAAAAAATAACAAAATTCTCCCACAACAGCAACAACAACAAACCCCAATCTCCCAAGCTATATATAAAATACCACTCTTTGTCATATGAAGTTATTTGTTGGGGGGGAGAGAGGAGGTAAAGGTAAAAATTGGGGAATTAAGAATTCCAAAACTGTGTGCAGTATGGTATGATAAACATGAATCGAGTTCAGATCTTCAGCATTTTTAATATTTGGGCTGGTGTCAAGATAGTCGTCTTTGTGTGCAGTATACTGTCCTCACTTAATTGTTCTTAAGGTATTTTACCTGAAGTGTTTAGAATTCACCAGTATTGGTGAAATTACCATTTGAACTTCTGAAATAAAGAAGTTTAATAGCTATGAAAAGTGATAGGTAGTTCAGAACTACTTTTAAGTCAGTCTTCTGGATGAGAAGGTGCTTAAAGTGAAAATGCAACCTGAAATGCTTGGTGGTTTTCTGAAGCAAGTCTCTAATCTGAATATGGCAGAAAATGGACTACACTTACATGTTACATAAATAAACCTAAATAATTTGTAGGGGGTTAAAGATTGGAAACTTTCAAGATAAAGGAAACTGAGTTGATCCCTTAACGATCAGGTAGACCTCAGCATTTAAGAGGTTACCTCATTTAGATGTTAATTAAGAGGTTACCTCCCCAGTCTTATAGCAAAGATTTTTTTTTTTTTTTTTTTTGTGATCCTCTTAGTAAAACCAACACAGTAGAAGATGTCTGTTATTTATAGCACATC
Organism: Ceryle rudis; assembly: GCA_033439905.1. Lineage (NCBI taxonomy): Eukaryota > Metazoa > Chordata > Aves > Coraciiformes > Cerylidae > Ceryle > Ceryle rudis. The sequence continues at coordinate 8,866 of JAAGNO010011831.1, forward strand.
ATGAAGAAAATCCATGGCCTACAGTTCACAAATTAGCATGTGTATTGATGGTTGAGGCGGTGGTAAGCATAGTCTTCTTGGAGGTATATAGTGATAGGATGAAAGCTAACAGATACAAGTTGTAGCAAGGGAAAATTGAGTTAAGTATGAATGAGTGATCACATATTGGAGCAGGTTGGCCAGAGGGATTGTTGACTCTCCCTCCAGGAATCAACAGGACAAGACTCCGTGAGCAACTTGATCCGTGTTTGCCCTGCTCTGAGGAAGTGGTCTAAATGACTTCCAGAGATCCATCCCAGTTAAAATTATTCTGTGATTTAATATTCTGGCCCCCATGATTCAGGTGTGGAAACTCCTAGGATTGAGGCAGGCAGCTGTCTTTTAACCTGTCTTAGCATCTCTGAGCCATCAGGTTATATGTTTTTAGGTGTTTTTTTGTGGGTGGGGGGGAAATATATAGAAGTGCATTTGGAAGTCTTTTCATATCCTCAAGTAACCTAATAGAACTAATATTTCCAATTTTTACAAGTACTAATTAAAAGAAAAACAATACATCAATTGAGTATATAACGTGAGGGGATTTTACTCACTTGTATTTCATCTTTAATAGATAGTAAATGACATCTTAACTAATTAGTTATAGATCCCTATCAGCTTTTAATGGTAGTAGCTCTTACATGTGAAAATACTGAAGTGTCTCACTTTTTCTTCTGAGAAATGTTAGGGATATAATTTTGCTTTTGCACTAATTTCAAGTGCTAAAAATATATTTAAAATCCTGGTAATTTTAAGACTGGTAGCTGTGATATGTACGTATGTTATGGATATGACTAACAGCCACCTTCTTATCTTCCCATGTTCCTTTGAGGTTTTTAGTGGCTGTTACGCCAAAAAGATATCTTCTAAAGTTCATTCCTTTTTTTTTTTTTGTCTTGCAGTCATGGTTACACCTTAAGAATCCCTTTTAATAAAGACGACATTGTCAGATTGTTGGGCATCTGTGTTAATTTGCAGTGTTGCCTTCCCTCCCTGCTGGGTGATAAAGCTGCCCCATCTGATGGTTCCTTAACTGTCCCATAAGCAGACCTACTAATTGGAGAAGATTACAGAGTTAGAATTGTAGACCCTTCAAAGCTTTTAACTTTTACTGAAACAAAACACAACCCTCTGCAAGGCTGTTTGATACACTCACTCCTAGCATATGCTTTACTGGTTTGTAGGCAAAAACAGAGAAAGAGAGAATGTAGACAAAAAAATATTTTGTTGTTATTAACTGTGGTCATCATAATGAGCTAACATATCCCAAATCAAACTAAATATATTGCCACTTGCTTACCTTAAAATGTTTTTTCAAAATAATGTGACGTTTCCTCATTTTTAATTAGCCTGGCTTCTGGCATGTTTAAATTCAGTTTCTGACAAAAGTGTGAATAAGTTATTCTATGTGGTTGGTTTACTTAATTCTGAGAACAGTAAAACTACCACGCAGGTTTGCCCAGTTGGAAACTTGTAAGATTTTAGTTGTGCGGTGGGGGTGATTGTCTCTGTAAAGTGGAACACTATTTCCCTGGTGTGTTTTCTGCACAGTTACCCCCACGAAAGTTAGACCCTCAGCTCTACATTCGGTCAGCCAGGGTGGACCATTTGAAGGAAGTAGTTAGTAACTTAAATTTTCCTTCTCCTGTTACGGTTTCAGTTGTTCAATCTGTGTAACTGTTCTGTAGCTACTCTGAAGTACTTGAAAGCAAAACAAAACTGAACTGAAATGTGTAGTGTTTACAAGTCCTTAGCGCCTAAGGTTTTGCTTTAAGGATCTGCTCCTATTTGTTTCCTCTACTTGCTACTGTAATCAGTTACTGTGAAAGGTGGATGTAACGCTCTTTGCATTTCACAGGAGGTTTTAAAACATTCCTGTTACTTACTTACTTAGCAGGAAATACATAGTAGTCAAAGTAATATAATAAATTTGAGGTGTTTCCCTACTTATTTTCCTCTGTTCAAAAGTTTTCATGGATTGAAACTGTTCAGGATTAAAAATGAAATTTTTGTGACATGATGTGCCTTTTTTTAACTAGTGAATCTTTCTAATTTAGCATACCTTTCAGATAATTGGGATTTATTTCCTTTTACAAAAGTCTGATCATCTTAGGTCTTGTAAGACTTTGAGAGTCCCCCCTTATGTCCTTTTTTTGTGATCCTTTGCTGCTGCTTTCTGTCCAGAAATTTCCTGGGTTTGAAATGTCAGTGTCAATTAAGGCAGCAAAGTAATAATGTTAAATTGGTTAAAGATTTTAGTTTGTTTACTGTTAAGAATTTTCAGTGAGGCCTACTTTTTTCTCTTCCCTAGTTTAACTTCGTGTGTGCTAGAGGCCTTTTCAGTAAAGATGGTTACATGGGATGTAATATAGTTATCCAAGTATTATATTAACACTTAGTATCAGAATCTATAAATTGTACACAGCCTGTAACTGGATGTACATGTGTTGTTTGAATATGCCGTGTAGAAATGGAAAAGCAATCCATTATCTTAAATATATTTTGAGTGCATAAAGACTGCCAACACTAGTTTTGACTATAGTTTTTTTAGCAAAAGTAACTATCGTAGCACACTCAGCTGTAAAAACATAGAACAAAAATAAGAAATACACAGTGTTTTCCTTGTGCCACTATAGAACAAAATGCTGAAATATGTAATGTTTTAAATATAAACTGTTTTCACAGAACAAACAGGACTTCTTTTTAAAGAACTTCATTCATACAAAGGAGTGGCATTTAAACAGAGATGCAAACAGAAACTCTGGCAACTCATCTCCTTAAAAAATTATAATTGGAGCCCCAAAGTACTATGTAATAGTAGAAAAGGTGTAGATGAATTATCACAAAGAAAAAGGGGTCTCTTCAGGTATGAAATAGGCCCCCTGGCATAAGTTATGCTTGTCCCACAATTAGGTATTGATATGAGTTTTCAGTATGTGCTTTATGCTGGAGTAAGGAGAATCACTGAACTAAAATATGTTTTGGACTCTGGACACACTCCTTGGCCAATAGATTATTGGAAGACTGTTACAGGCAGGAGGAATACACAGTTAACACATTGCAGCAAACACATGAATTGTCTCTTTCACAGTAGAACATTTATTCACTTATTTAAGCCTTTCAGTTTTGTAAATGAGCCAGTGGTTTTGTTTTCAACTTTTTCAACACAGTGCTTGGCCTGAACTATGTCCAGAAGGTAAACCTCTACATTGGAGCCCAAATAGTGCCTTTCCACAGAAGTTTTGCTTGTATGAGAACAATATAGTATTTAATGCTCATCAGAAGTCTAAAACATACATGAAAATAAGAAATAGAGGTGTATCTAAAAATACGTTTTGCTAAAAAAATTGTTCAGGTATATAATCAGAACTGAATCTGATGCATTGTTAACGGGAGATATTTGTCTTTGGTTTTTCCTGCATAATAATTAGAGCAGGTCTTGAACTGCTCAAATGTGGAGAGTTTGTTAGGATAGGTACTCACGCAAATATTGTAGGTAACTATTTCTTGCCTAAACCATACAAAGTACTTTGAAAATCCATCAATACGGATTCTATAAATTGACACTTTTCCTGAAATAATTTTCCTTTTTTTTAAAGGAAAACCCTTGTAATTTCTACTTCTCTTCCGGTCATACTTTTAATAGTTACTATACTTGTGCAGATTTTAGAATTTTATATTTGGAAGGTATTTGTAAATGGACATGTAAAGCCATTCTGCATCCGGTTGTAGAACACTTATGGTTTTTAAGTTTGGATATTCCTTCCAGGTGTTCATTTCTCCTTGATATCCTCAGTTGTCCTACTGTAGTGTCGCTTTTGTGTTCTAAACTTTTCTGACAATTGCTTTCCTCCTGTGAGCATGCCAGCTCCTCTCTGGCCCCCTGTGTTTCCATATGAAAAGGCTGGCAAGAATGTTAATAGTTGTTATGGCAATAAACAATTCATGAAGGACAACTCCACCCCTCAGCATTTCAGGATTTATTCTTGCCAATAATACATATATACAAGCCTCAACTTTTTGTTAACTTCTCTTGTTCTGATTGTTGACAGACAGAGAATCACTCTTGAAAATGTCAGTTTGATGGGCTGGACTATCAGTGTGTTGAGGTGTTAAAGAAACAACTCTGGTTTGTTGTAAATGGAAATTCAGAAGTAGCGATAAACTCAAAATGCATAGCAACTTCTGGTTGCCATGGTGCTTCAACTTGAAGTAATTTTCTTCGATATTAAAATCCTTCTATGATGTTGTCTTTGCTTTTAAGTAGTCACTATTTAAGGAGGAAATGGCTCTGGGGAGAAGTAATGAGAAACCATTTTGGAATATCTAATGTGACAACCAATGAAGAAATGTCAAGAAAATTCCTCAGTATTCAAGAATCTGTTTATTTTCGCAATATAGGTTTTTACATCACAGCTTCAAAGAAAAAGAATGGTGGGTTGCTGCAGGCCACCCCCCAGCCCTGTGTAATCAGTCAATTCTTCAAGAAACAAATATGAATTTGAGTTTGTCAAAACATTGAGTCAGTAGACTGGTTCTGTCTCTACCCTGTCCCTGTGTGTCAGTCATCTATTCTGGTTCATGTGTGCTTATTCTTCTCCTCCTAAGTGCTGACCTGACAGTCCTTTTATCAGTTATATTAGTGTACTGGTTGTTGTTAATTCTGTGAGAATAAGAAAGATTCTTTGTCTGACTGAGCATACCACCTTAGAAAGACTTTAAACTTCTTCAAGAGCTTTGATGTCTTCCCTAGATTTTGGAGTCAGAGCTGTTAAGTGTTAGACTTGGGTCCCCCATGTGGAGTTGAGCTGCACTACGGCTCCCTGCTTGCCCAGCTGAACTGCTGTTACTTACTTTTTTCACTAGTTATTTACCCTTTTTGTTTCAGATGAGCTCCTTCCATATGTTGTTCTTGAATAAAACTTTTTTTTAAGCAAAACAAAAAATTATAAAGAATTATCAGTTACTAACCATTTTATCTTGTTCTTGGAAATAGCAAGGGCTTGCAAAAGCCTCTGAAGTGTTGCATGACTTCGATACATAAATAGCAATAACCCCCAAATGGAAGTCTAGAAGTAAATGAATTTGCATTGAATTTAATTTAAAGAGTTTTTAATACTGAGCATTCCTCTCTGCGTGGCATATAAAAAATTTCAAAAACAGTCTTGATAAATTACTTCAGGAAGTTGTTTTTTTTCATAAAATTCATGCTATTTTAAAGCAATAACATGTAATTTTGAAAACCTGGAGTTAGAATCTACTCGTTTACTGTAGTCACACAAAGAGTGCAGCTGGTGGAGTCATTCTGTACAGTGAACAGGCTAATTAACACAAGTTACATAATACATACTTCAGATTGCAAGCTTTTTAAGGGAGTGCTGCATCATGTTTACTGAAATGATCAATACTGTGTGAAGCAAGCATGACAATTTACTCAGATTGACTTGGTTTAGAATTAATTTGTACCTCCATATTGTGATTGCTACCATGTAGCTGCTGAAACTCAAGGTATCTGCAGAAAAAAATGTTGCAGCTTGTAGGCTAAAAGTTTGTGTTTGTTTAGACTGTTTGCTCTAGTTATTAGTGAGCCATCAATAGAGAAGTGAAATTATTAATATTTCTAGGAGTAAAAAAAAGTTGCTTCAGGTATTTTTTTCTTCTGTCTTGGAAACAGTGATCATCTTTCTTTTCTACTTAGTCACTGAAAACAACAATCTACTACTAAATGTAGCATATAGATGTTTTGAGTGCCATTATGTCAAGCTTCAGGCTAAGGCATAACAGGACAGTGATCTTAACACTAAAAGATGACTTCTTTAAAGCAGCGCCTTGCAATTGCTCAAAGTTACCTAATGGGCAAAGCTGAAATCACGTTGCAGCTTTATCCCTGCTTCTAAGTACTGTAGATCAATGGGTGCTCGTTTACGCCTGCTAGAAAGCTGTGTGTGTTCCAGCAAGGCTTTACACAATTTCTTCTCAAAAACTTCAGGATATCACTTTGTGTAGCTGGAATGCTATAGGCTGTATACCACTGTCTGGGTGAATGTCTTTTATAAGGTGAAAACATGACAATAAAAGTTTGCATATTCAACACCTCCTTGATGAGTCATTTAGCTAGGAAACTATTTGGGAAGCAATCAGAAAAACAGTAGTGAGAACTGCCTTCTAAAGAATGTGTTTTTGACCCTGTCAAGTTGCCGCAGTCAGTTGTGAAGAGAAACAGAGTGTTTATGTTCTGGTTCTCAGTCTATTGCTCTACCAGCTCAGGAGCTCTGTCCTCATTTCAGAGCCAAGAATAAATCATATCACCTCAGACAGCAGATGAGTCTTTGAAATGTGCCTACAGCTTAGTCTTTGTGACTAGTTGCTTTTTACTCAGTTAAGGTGACATAACTGGTCGGTGTAGCTGAGCAGTATGTTAAGCTTGAGATGGTTTGCCTGCCAGCACATTCTGCTGGAACCTCTGCTCAAGTTGTTATTGTAAATGGGATAGTGTTTTGAATTAGAATTCCGCAGGTATTTAATATTGTAGCTTCAGGCACCTCAAAAATTATTTCAAACTGGAACACAGGATGTCAGGGGTTGGAAGGGATCCTGGAGATCTTCGAGTCTAACTCCCCTGCCATAGCAGGATCATATAATCTAGCACAGGTCACAAAGGAACACATCCAGGCAGGTCTTGAAAATCTCCAGAGAAGGAGAC
>JAAGNO010011832.1:0-14918 GCA_033439905.1 Ceryle rudis
GGGGGGCTTGGAAACCCCTCCAGGGATCACGGGGACTCCACCCCTGCCCTGGACAGCCTGGCACAGCCCTGGACAACCCTACAGGGGGAAAAATTGTTCCTCAGGTTCAACCTAAACCTCCCCTGGTCCAACTTGAGGCTGTTTCCTCTTGTTCTGTCACTCTTTCCTTGGGAGCAGAGACCGACTTCCACCTTGCTAGAACCTCCAGAGATCTTTTGCAGAGAACTGGCTGTAACTGAAACAAATACAGCCAAACAACCCAAGTAGCTTGTAAAATTGTAAGGGTCTCAGAGATGTGTGTTGATTGGGCAGCAAATCTAAACAATGGGGGAAAAAAAAAACCCCAAAACGCCAAACTCCTTTGCATGACCTCACGGCTGAGTTAAATACCGTGCAGACTTTGAACCTGCCCTGAAGTTGGTTAACTTATTGAACACATTTCCAATCCATTCCATTTTCAGTAATTGTTTGAGGTAACGATGGACTGTGAATTTACAGCCAGTATAATGCAAAATTATCATCCCAGTATACAGCGCGCTGATGGCTTTTTCCAGTGCACAGCCCCAGCTTGCCTTTGGGCAGGAGTATGGACGTGGATGCAGATAGGAGTTTGAAGAAGGTGTTGCTGCTCAGAAATGATGTCTAGCCATTCCTCCTCCTCCCAGAGGCAATTATATACTAAACATGAATGCGCTTCCAGTCTCAATCAGTTCATTTTCCCTGGTTTGAAATTGAGTGGCAAGAAGGATAAATGATTTGAAAATTGAAGGCATGTATCTATGACGTTTAATTAGTGCAAAGGGACTCCTCCTGATCCATGAAATTCCCACTGCAGCATAAATATATCTAACCCTCATCGATGATAAGACTATCCATCAGCTCATACGCTCTTTTCTATTACCAGAAGTTTATCCTCGGATCTCATGAAGGCCATTCATAAATTCATTTTAAAGGTATGTTGTTTGGAGAGGGTATTATACTATATAATTCCAAGTTCAAAATCAAGCCGTGATAACCGCTCTCTATCTGACGTACCGAGCTTTCAATCACACTTTATCACAGTTCCAGGTGTCCATAAACAACCAAGTTTTTCTCAGAAACAATATAGATAAGCAAAGGTGGCCGAGAAGGTGCAAAGAGCAATTTGGTGAGGAAGGCAGCCCAGTGGATATTTCCATTTTCAGAATCCTTTGTAAGTAAAAGCGCATAAACCCCCCTCTTATACTTAAATGACTTTGAATAATTCAGTAAGATGATTCTCTCTTCCTTATTTGTCTGCTCCAAAGCAGAAATAAAGGAATTAATGCTTCGTCAGTCGGTCACAGAGGACCTCGTGTGTGTGAGCTGCTACAGGAATCGAGGAAAGCTGCAGCGGGAAAGCACAAGCTCCCTTCACTTCCCATTAAAGAGAAGGGGAAACTCGCTCATCTGCGCTGAAATGTGGCTCTCGAAGGAAAAGCAAAGGAGGATTTTATTAAGCTGGACTGACCCTTATAATAGCATAGGCTGTTCTCACTGATCACTAACCCAGACTGACCCTCCGAGTCACAGCTGCTCAGCTGGGAAAGTTGCTGTATTTTTTAAATTTTATTTTTTCTTTCTATTTTCTCAGTGTCTACAGAAAACCTTTGTGAGTGCTGGAGTCTGCAAATTGGTTACCCCCAAAAATGTGATTTATCTTTTAACCGTATTTGTGAAGTTTTCTGTCAGTCCACGACCTGCTTCCTTGCTGAAACATTTTTGTGCCTTCCAGATGTGGTTGTCTGATGCAGCCTGGGTTTGGTTTTTTCTTTAACATTAGGCAGCATTGCTTACATATTTCAGCTTTTATTATTATTATGTGATGAATCAGCTAGCAGAAGGAAGAAACTTTATTGGGCTTGTACCAGTTCATGCTATATTTAAGTTTGGTCTTGTGAGACCCTTTTTTCAGGAATTGTGTTGTACTTGAATTCAAAACAGCCGCTCAGAAAACAGTCTATACTACTGAAAAATGAACCCAAGCACTATTTTTTGTTTGTTTATTGGAGTCTGAGGACTAGTTAGCTCCGATTATAGTATGTTAGAATTACAGTGTGGCAAGATTGTCCTCTTGAAGACATAGGAAAAAATATAATTTTTGGAAATGTATGAATTCATTGGGAAAAGAAGCCTGTAAATTTCTCTAATAGACCTCAGAAATTCCTATATATGTGTCAGAAAATGAGGCAAAGGGACATCATCCAGGGTTTAATGGTGGTAGCTCTGAAGACCTGAGCCACAGGCTTCAATCTCTATTCACACCTGATTTTCAACTAAAAAGGGGGGGGGGGGGAGAAACCCAAAAATCTCTACAAGCAAATGTACATTACTCAATACTCCAGTATTCCTGGTCTGCTAAAACTTCTCTAATGAGAAATTAAGAATGAAGCAGACAGTAGAAGTGAGGGAAATGTTGATTTATGCCTTGGGAGGAGTGGGTCAATAGTCGCAGGCTGAATGCAAGGTTGAAATATGAACCATCATGTTAGCGTCCATCACTGCAGACCTGTGGTCGTTCTTGAGAAAGGGACCTGCCAATACACTCCCCTTTCCTTGGAGTTTATTAATAAGAAAAGGAAAAATTACAAATCGCATCTTGGGAAAAATAAAAGCAGAATTGGTTTCGTTGTCTGAGTCAACGAGCAGCATTCCCAGTCCCCTGTTTCAAAACAGAGATTGTTTTATGGCAAACCTGTATTTCCAGAAGATCGCATCCAAGTGTGTTTCAGGAGAAATAGGGCTTCTCTATCATTTAAACAGGCAGCTTTCCTTGAACTTAAATAGGAATTGAATAATGCCATAGGCACTCTTTTGTTCATACATGATTTAAGAATTATTAAGATAGATTACCCCCCTTAGAGATGCTGCTGATAGAGGCACCCAAGTCACAAGAGTAATCTTCTGTTGCACGCAAAGCTCTGTAATTGGTTTCTAATTATTGATCATAACAGAATTCTTTTTGAACAGTAGCAACAAATATTAGGGGATAATTTACATTCATGGGTAATTTACATTCATGGATAATTTATTACCAAAACCAGGTGCTGTAATATGTTAAAAAACCCTTTGTGCTTTGCAGAATGTTCTCAAAGTGTTTGAACATGCTCTTCTCTTGGTCACGTGGAGGTCAGAGCCAGCAGCTATTGCTTTAATATTTTACAAATTACAAGAAAACTCCCCCAAACCCCAAAGTGTGCTCTAGCAGGACTTCAACACATCCAGGCCAATGGTGTAGACCAGTCATTCATTCCATGCGTTACATGACATGCAGCATCTCCTGATGCTTTGCTCTGGTTGAACCATCATTCTCAATTGACACTGCTTTTCATATTGGGTTAACTTTTCAGGGTAGATGTTGTGTCTTCACCTGACCTGATGGCTGGAAATTTAATTGCTGATTAAGGGTAACTGGAGTTTGGTTTTTTTAAGTGCACTTAGTACAGGAATTTAAGTCATGGTATTGCAGGATTTCTCCTCAGCCTGTGCCCCAGGTTGTGTTGTTTTTCTGGGTAACAACCTCAGGACAACCAACAGTGTGGACAGGAGCCAATTCCATCTTCTCTCTCTTTCTTCTATTGCAAGTTTATAGAGCAGAAAAATGAATATAAAGATTTATTTTTTTTTTCTTCCCCCACTTTCCTGCTCACTGTGGGGGGGGGGGGAAAAAGTGCTCTTGCTGTAGAAAAGCACGTGATTCTGAGAAGCTGCCAAAACTGTTTAATCCCTTCCTTGAAGGACTAAGCTGGATGCAAGGGGAAGAGGGAAAGGGGTGGATGCCACTGTCTGCGACGGGGTCAGAGCAGGAGCTGAAAGGGGCTGATCAAATTGGGGAGAGAATGGAAAACAGAGCAGATCTTAGAGCTGCTCTGAGCTTAGAAGTAGGATCTGGGCTGGTCCAGAGCTGTTAAAGTCGAAGGAGGCTCGTATGGATATGGAGAAGTGGTGGCAGTGCTGGGGACATCCCCACAGGGGGTCTCACCGCTCCCCAGTCTTTGCTCTGCAGGTTTCTTTTTAAACTGGACACGGGGGAGGAATTTTCCTGTAACGTACCTTCCAGCTGGGTGTGGGAGGTGTTTAGCTTCATTGCCATCTGCTAAGGAGGTGGCAGAGAACAGGGAGGGCTTTTTCCCTGTTCTATTTCAAGAAAGGGGGGGAAAAACAAATAAGGAATTTGTGTGTGTTTCTGTGTCAGAGTTTGCAGTTTACAGCAGTAATAGCAACCCCCCATATCATAGCTGAAGAAGCTTCTGTGTGCACTTGGATAGAAATGTGAAATAATTATTATAGTCAATGATTTTCAGTGTTACAGTAATAGCTTCCTTCCCCCCCCCAGAGCAATTTCTATTACAGCCAAAATGGGTAAAGAGTTAACAGTCAATTCTGTGCTCCTAGACTAATAATTTATTATTATTATTATTACTTTGAATTGGCTTTTTTGGGGCCACTATATAAAGGAAATTGGAAGCAATCAGTCAGTGACTGGTGTACTTGCTTTCCACACACAGCTGAAATAAAGACTCCAGAGCCCTACTGACAACAGAAGATAATTTGGGTCAGGACAACACTGTTAATACAGCTCAGCTTATTTGCATTGCTCTGATTCTCCTGCAGAGCATTATTATGTGGTTCATCATTTCCTTATGGCACCCGTGGCCAGGGACACCAACCCTCTTGTGCCTCTGGTCACTCTTCTCCATGGAAACCAGGGGTGTCCCACAGACAAATCCCACTAGAAAAGGGGTGGTGGGCTGAGGAGCAATTCCTCTTAAAGCATGGGAGTGATGAAGTTGTACCTGCATTTCTGAATATCCTTGCAGAAGATTGGTGTTTCCTTCCATGGCTAACAGCCTGTTAGCTCACCAGCTGGCTAAGAGTATATTCTGTGAACAAATATATACTAGACTCTCTTCATCTGCCCCTAACTGATCCCTCAAAATCAGGTCACTGAAGTCTAGTCAAAACTTCATTCTTAACCATCTGCTTTCGTTCCTATGGATGCTTTTGTGTAAACGTGCATTTCTTTAGGTGGTGCAACACAGTAAAAATTCATCCCAGCTCAGTAAAATCAGTAACATTTGAAATTCTTTTTTGTTCTTTTGCTAAGAGATGGTTCAGCAAAGCTCTTCTGCGGTTGCTGGAGAATGGATGCGAGATCAACAGATGTTTTGGTCAAGTACAGACAGATTATAATGACATTAATGCATTTCACTACTTATTTTTGAAGTCCCAGCATCATCTTTGAGTCTGTACATAAGGAAAGAATATACTTTTCCTGAAGGAACATATTAAAATACTACATTATTATGTTTCAAGGTAAATGTTTCACTGAACCGCATCACTTTATGGTGCTAATGTCCCCTGGCTCCGTTCTGCTTGCAATGGGCTCTTGTTTCACACGCAGCCAGGAGGCTGGGGATCCGCCCGCTTGGAAGCAGCAGGGTGACACCATCTGAGTGCCCTAAATGACGTCATCATTTCAAGCTTCTGCACCTCTGAATGACTGCAGCAGCTGAATCACCATGTTTCCCCAGGTCTCCCAGCCTGATACGGTTCTGACTTGCAAACACTTAGTGATGTGAGTAATGTCGAGTGTGACTCCAATGCACGTACGTGTGTTTTCATTACAAACTGAGCAAAAACTCTGCTGCTTAAGTTGTTAGAACACTGCAGATGTTTTAATCCCTTTGGAAAGATTCTCGACCCCATCCTTCCCGCTAAAGCTGCGGAGGGAGCAGCTGACTCGTGTGCATGATGTGCATCAGTCAGGTTTCTGCAGCGTTGTTATAGTCTGAGGGGGGTTTGTGTGTCAGTAGGTGTCAGCATTCAGTTACTGTGTAATTGAGCAGCCTGATTGAATACTCATGGCAATACGCCTTCAGAATTGATGCCAAGTACTCCACAAACCGTGCTTCAGGACACGATTTTCAGCCAGAAGTTTCTCGATACACAAAGCGGGGGGGGAATACTTAAAGCTCTCTTCGCTGCCCATATTCATAATTTCATCACTGAAAATAACTCTCTGCTACTTCACGCTTGTTTGATAACACACAGTGCAGATGTAAGCACCCCTCCGTGCAGGCTCACTTGTGTCTGGACTCCTATTTGCATTGCTGCAGGTGCTGCACCTGCTGTGCAGGGTGCTGGACACTCTGCGTGGGGCTCCAGTTAGCAGAAGATGTTGCTCCTCTCCCTTAAAAAGCCAAGATAACTTTCAGTCTGCAATAAACCTGTGCCAATAGCTGCAAAGCCCCCGTGGTTGCACCTCCCTTTCTGACCACGTTACAAACCTTAGTTTGCTCTCCAGGCTTGTAAATCTAGTTTAGTGTTTGGCTGATGGCCTGGGATTAACTCTGATGTATACCATAAGGGCTGGCTTGCCTGGGGATGCTGAAATCCTATTAGGGTAATGAGGACAATTCTAGAAGGGTTTTTGGAGGCGTTTCTGAGCAGACATTAGCTGGGAAGAGGAGTGATAGGACTGTCGCTGCCCATATTGCTGCCTACTCATTTTCAGGAAAGATGGCTTGAGGAAGAGGAGCTCTGTGGCTCTTCTGCAATGCAAAGCTTCAGTTCAGGCCCATTTGTGCAAGGAAACCATATGGTGACATAATGAATCTGGAAATGACACAGATTACGGTCTAAGTACCGCTGAAAAATAAAGTAATACATGGAAGCTCTTCTGTATAAATGTGGACAATGTGAGCTGCGTTTTTAAAGGTGCTGTGGCTGTTAATACTCTGAAATCACCACCTCGGCTCTGCCTGTAACTGCACGTGTGACCAGTTCTTGGTAAATGCTCCAGCAGTGAACCAGGACCTGCCTCTTCTCGTAGTTCATTGGAACCAATTCATTTGCTCTGTGTAATTGGCTTTGTGAGGAGCAGAGAACCTGTCCAAACTAAGATCCAGTGCAGCTACTTTCGTGTCCACCCTAATACTGTTTCCTCCAGCAGAAGTGGAGATTTAAGTTAAATCAGAAAGGCTCAGATATGCTTATACTTTCTATTTCTTCCCTCTTCTCTCTCTTCCTATCCCCTGTAACTGCTGACATCAGTTGAAATGGTAAGAAGTAATATTTTTATTTTTTTTTCCACAGACCTACTGTGCAAATGACATTGGATTTATAAACCTGTGGGGGCCTTGCTTTGCCTTCCCAGACTTGCAATCTCAGAACAATTTCACCTCGGCTGCAAAATGCAAGGGTAAGAGAAATGTGCTCTATCCTCCAGTGAGCACAGGGGACAGGGAAGTGACCTGACAGCCCTCGGTGGTGTCTGGGTCCTTTGCTTGGTATTAGGAGCAGGTTAGATCTCATTGCCCCAAGGCAATGTCTCTCCAGCTTTACAGTTTATGGTCCCATTCAGTTGATGAAGGATCTTTTTGAGTGATGTCTTAGGAAAGGGTCCTAAACTGGGAATCACTTTATATGGCACTCATCTCCAGTGATAAGGTGGTTGAGAAATTCCAGCCTTGAAGGATTATCCCACATATATCACCTGCCCTTTGTCATCTCAGCCCATTCCCTGCCCAGCTGGGGAAGCAGCTGTGGACCCATCCTTGCTCCTTGGTGGCCACAGCCCTCTGCTCCCACCCTGCTTCATCAGACATAACTGTCCAGTAATGAACCTCTTCTTCCGACTGGGCTTTGGCTCTGCAGATAGGGAGGTTGTAGTGAGGTGGGCATTGGTCTCTTCTCCCAGGTGACTGGTGATAAGATGAGAAGAAATGGGCTTAAGTTGCACCAGGGGAGGTTTACGTTGGATATTGGGAAAAAATTCTTTCCTGAGAGAGTGGTGAGGCCTTAGAACAGGCTGCCCAGGGAGGGGGTGGAGTCACCATTCCTGGAGGGGTTCAAAATTCATCTAGGTGTGGCACTTCAGGATATGGCTTAGGGGTCATGAGACTGTTTAGCAGATGGTTGGACTTGATCTTTAAGGTCATTTCCAACCTTAACGATTCCATGAGAGGACCCGTGTGCCGGTCAGTGGAGTGCCGCACTGGTGCGCTGCGAGAAGGCAGAGTGTCCTCTGGCAGTTCTGCTGTGTGCCCCTGCCCGCATGTCCTCCCTGCTCCATCCTGTCAACCTGAGTCTCTCCTCCTCTAATGCTTTTGTATTGTAGTTAAAATTTGAGGGCGAAAAGTAGTGTTAATCACGCCACAGCGGTGACGGCAGCACAAGCGTTTTTTGTTATTGCTAATTTACAATACTGGTGAAGAAAAGATAATCACCAACTATTCATTGAGTGTCCCTTTGAACCGTGATGCTGCAAGAATACATCTGGTGCTGGCAACCCATTTCCTTGTAGGCTTTTGTGAAAAATGCAGGATTATCTCCCTCATTTCACCTGTTCAGCTTGTTTCTGGTTCATTTTGCTTTGCTATTTCTCTCAAGAATGCCAATTCTGCTTCATGACTCCATCCCTTCTTGGCTGACACATTGATCCTTCCTTGGGAGGCTCTGTACTGTGCTCCTCGGTATTTTAGTCTTGTGTTCCAGCCTTGGTATAATGATTTCATTTGAAGCACGAAGACTTTATTCTATGAGTTTAAAATATGCTGCATTTTGTTGTGATGCTGTCGGCATTGAGCGGCTCAAGGCAAGCGGATGTGAATCGGGATCGTTTGAGTAGGAAGCAGCATGTTTGAATGGAATCATTTTTAGGAGGGAAAATAATAGTAGTGTATCCTGCAGCATTGGGACTTTCCAACTGAACTGTCTTTTGTTTTAAATGCTCTTAGAGGAAGAGGAGAAAAGCTTTTTGTGAGTGCAGAAATGGCAGTGGTACCAGGTAGGACTGTTTGTTAAATTCAAGCAGCTTTGTGTCCCATCTTGGGTATGTGCTGCTATGAAATGTGCTATTACGAGTGGGATAGATTCTTGATCTAGGACCAGCTGTCTGTGCCATGATATGGCTGCAGATGATGACGCTCATCTGAACTGCCCATTTAGCACATGCTTAGGCAGAGCAGACGAAGTTAGGACTCTAAGGGCTGCGAGCATGTGGTCAGGGTTCAAAGTACAAGCCCATAACCCAGAAACTTGGGAAAAGAAAAACCAGTTAAAAAAGCGTTGTGAGATTTTTGGTCTGGGATGGACTAGCAGTTGCAAGAAGGTCTAATATGTTAGTGGGGATCTTCCCACCATTCCTAAAGTGAAGTAAAGCTTTTCCTGAAAGGATCCTCAGCCGTGTCTTCTGATAAAGATGGAAACACTTGTAGTTACCATTCATTTTTGGTTAAAAATCTACCTGTCTGCAGGTTTGGCAAACACTTTACAAATAGATTGTCTATATGACAAATAAAAGCAAAATCATATGCAACTCAGCATGAAAAAGTAGAATCTTTGAAAGAAAAGGTAGTTTAGGATTTGGACTATGAAATATTTTTAGTCCCAAATGAAGGTGGTTTATAGATGCATTTATTTTGGAATTGCAACTGAAGCAAACAAGTGGGGTTTGGGTTGTTTTGGGTTGTTTTTTTTTTCTCCCTTATTTTCATGCTGTGAAGGAGGAAATGTGCTGGGTTCAATGGGTTGTCTGCTCTTGTTGGGTGATACCAACCTGGGCTTACTCTCCTTGGAGTGCTGGAATCCACTTTCAAGGATGACAATAATTGACCTTCAAACTGATAGCAAAGGCAAATAAGCATCAGATACGACCATCTACCCAGCCCTCAAGAGAGAAGCTGCTGGTGTGCTTTCCTCTCAGCAACTCCAGAAGCTCTGTGGGCATCTCTCACAGCAGCAGCACTTCAGCAGCACCGCAGCTCTTTTCCTGCTGCCCTCTAAACCACATCGCTTCTACGATTTGCTGGCAGAGTCAGAAGAAAAATAACCAGGGAACTTGCCTTAGACCCAGAGCTGACATGAACTCTTCTGTTCTCTACCACCTTGACTGTACTGGTATTTACTCTTTTCTTCCCTCCTGTTGTGCTTGGTTGTTGACGTTAATTTTTGTGCCTGTACTAACCTTGCATAAATTCTGATGCTGCCTGGGGTCAAGACTTCTGTATTGTTATTTAATCTTATTTTCCTTCTTTCCATAAGCAATTTACCAGCACGTGATGATTTGATTTTCCTGGCACCCCACTTACTTTTCACTTTTCTTTATCAGTTGATTTACTGCCTCTAGACAGAAGATGAATAGTTTGCACTTTGTACTCTTAAATCAAAACGGAATGGAAAAGACTGGTTTAATCATATTTTATTCCAACCCCACTTATCTGTATCACCTATTGCTTAGCCCTGTCAAGAGTGATATGTCTGCAATATCCTATCGTTGCTGTTTGCTTACCACAGTACCCCGGGTTTTGCTTATTCATGATTCCAGTGTTGTTTTATAACAAAGCTGCGTGAAAAGCTCTCTGAGCAGCTCGCCAACGGTTCCTGTGGTTTGAACAATGAGACCGAGTTCAGGTGGGAGTAGCAATTCAATAATGGTTTATATTTCCATATGAGCCCTGCTGTAGTTTGAGTGTGCACTGTAGGCTAGGTCTTAGTTCAGCGCGTTCAATGTTTAGACATTGTTCTTCACATTAAACTTATTCCAAACTTTCCAGCTACATAGATATTTTACCTGAAGTAATGATGTCCAGCATACCTGAAGAATTAAAGTGCAGTAAGAGAAGAGAAGGCTCCAGGGGGGACCTTATAGTGACCTTCCAGTCCCTGAAGGGGGCTACATGAAGGCGGGGGAAGGCCTATTCAAAAGGGTTTGTAATGACAGGACAAGGAGCAATGGTTTTAAGCTGGGAAAGGACAGGTTTAGACTGGATATTAGAAAAAAGTTCTTTAATATGAGGGTGATAGACCACTGGAATGGGCTGCCCACAGAGGTGGTGGAGGTCACATCCCTGGAGTCATTCAAGGTCGGGCTTGATGGGGCTCTGAGGCACCTGCCCTAGGTAGAGATGTCCCTACTCATGTAGGAAGGTTGTATCAGATGACCTCTAGAGGTCCCTTCCAGCCTAAAACATTCTATGATTCTATGATTCACAGAGTCAGGCCAGATTAACCACATCCTTCAGGTACAGTAACCCACTTAGCTTTACTGTCTAATGAAGAGACACTGTTACACTCTACAGCTGGAGGCATCCATGTCATGTGTAAATGGCATTCACTCCTCTTCATAAAGTGCTAAGACCAGATGCTGAAACCCTAACCTAAGCAGGCACATTACTTATCTATTGTTTCAAGGCCAGCTATTTCAGAAGAACATCAAGACAGAAAGAATGCCTTCATCCACTACTGCTGCTACCAGGGGCAGATCTTACTGTGATGCAGAAAAACAGCAGCTGATAAAGTCCTTCAAATTCAGAATTTCCTCCCCTTAAACAGTGGTTTGCTGTACAGCTGCAACAATATATCCTCTACTAGCTGCAGACTACAGACTAGTACAGACACTACATCCTCTCAAGTATAGTTTACTACCATTTTCCAGAAAGTGACCAAAGGGATTTACACATGTTCTTAAGCTTGATTCACCCCAGGGTGACTTTGTGTGCATTTTGCTAAATCAGAACCAGAAGACAAGAAGGAATGCAGTTCTTCAGCACACTCAGCTGCCTTATGAGGAGACTATAAAGACACACAAGCTAGTTTTGACTCAAACAATTAAGGGTCTGGTAGGAATCAGTTCACAACAGGAGGGATTACATATGGGCTAATTTACTATGGGAAGAAGTGAGCTAGTGAAATACAGGAAGTTCTAGGCACAGGTATAACAATCTTGTGCTGCTGCCTGTCTCTCTGTGGAAACCCTGAGCACATGCACAGCCATGCTCCACTTAGCTGTCTGGATCTGGGCATCTTAGAACTCAATCACTAAAAGCTCCAGTCATCAGGCAGTGCTATTCCAGACATTTCATTTCAGATGTGATTCATGAAATACTTTACTAGGAAGTGCAGTGAGGCAATGGTTAAGTCCTCCACACAGGCAGCATCACAGTAAAGAGCAAAAATACAATTTCCATTACACTGTTTGCTAGCCTGCTTCATCTATGACCCTCAAGAACAACTGTAAGGAGGTGAATGAGAGATTAATCGCTCTCTATTCTGTCTTAGAGAAAGACAGCTAAAGTTGCCGTGTATGGTGTGAAAAACCTACCCACTAGACTGACGTTATCAATGCTTTTGAAAGCACTATTGAGCTGTTCAGATAATTGCTAAATTTGTGTCATATATACCAGCAACAGATTCATAATGCTGAACAAAATGTAATGATTTTATATTAATCTCTCAGATACTGTTGATCCCAAAACTCTGATCCAAGAAATACTGTATTGAGCTATTAGAAAACAGAGGCATCCTGAATCTAGAAGAGTCGACTTAGCAGCAAAAGCAGTATCATCACCATTTATCAGAGATATAACAAGGTGCACTAACACAAGTATTAACAGAAACATACTAAAATAACTGCAAAACCTCCAGCCATTAATTTTTGGAACTGCATCATGTGCTCTATAACAGCATTATCACAAGTTTGGTTCTTTTTACTTGCAACTAATTGCTTTGACAGCATTTTTTTCCAAGATCTGGCCTGTTCAATCATAACAGCAACTACTGTTATCATAATTAGACTTTAAAGGGTGGTTCTCCTTTTCCTATAAAAAACTTAAAATGCTATATGCAAATAACTAATGCAGGAATATATAGAGAGGAATACAAACAAACTCCGACTCCTGAAAATTATGTTATCAAATTGCTTTAAGCAAATATGACATCTAGATATTGTAGAATGTATCATATTCAAAAGGACATGAAAAGCTGAATCCTCCTTTTTCTAATATGTTGCTTGTTCCATGAGTGCACCACCTCATTCCATTCACATCTACCACACTGATGCCCATTAAATTCCACATGAACATTATTAGTCAGTGGGCCCAGATAACTATGATTCTGCAGATGTAAAGTGAAACAAAATGGTGGAGTTCAAGACTACAGTATTTATCAAAAAATTATTTCATTTAGCCACCTTAAATTCCTTTACCTCTAATTTAAAATCTGGTTTAGATGAATGAAAAACAAATAATTAATGATGTAAGTATAACTCAATTTCCTAGTGATTCCATTCTGTAACTTAAGACAAGTTTTCACCCATGTCCTAGCAACAAGCACAAATATTGTGCTTTATCCAGTGCTCAACACAGAGTCTGCAAAACGATAATACACCAGTACCTAACATAATTAGGACACATACCTTTAGACTCTCTGAATGTACAAGAGGAGAAACGAGTATACTCAGGCTAAGCAGAACAGAAGTGTGGGTTGCGGAATGTGACATGCAGCCTTTTTACCTTGCTAGCACTCTTCTGCTTCTGTGTGCACTATATTTCCCAGTTTTATTTTGCTTTATTTTGTTTGTTTGGGTTTTGTTTGTGAAACATCTTGGACACAGCATTTACAAATATTCAAATTTCACCATGTTGAAAACTTCAATATTTAAAATCATAAGGCAATTCAAGAGCAATTCTTGGGCTTTTCATTAAAATTACTATTTTGACTCAACTGGAACTGACAGCATAGCATACAAAAGACAGAATATTTACAGTTGTATTTTAGTAAAAGAGAACATGAGATATGAACATGCACATATAAGCATGCCAGCAGTTATATATTGTTAGCCCGGACAGTCAAAGGTTTTTCTTAAGAAAAATGCCAGTCAGTATGCCTGGATCCTGCAAAAGAACTACATGGATAATCAGAGCAGTATAGTTTCAAATCATAATCATGTTCATACCCATGTTATGCACACGTGAGAAAGCTATGCAGCACAGCCTGACTTTTACTCATAGATGTAAACAAGTTTGCTAAAATGGGGGGGTTGAAGGGAAGTGTTAAGTTCCTGATTAGAACTTCTTTTAAATGCTAAGATCCAGATTGATACAGTAACAATGAAACAGGTGAGGGCGGTTGGGTGGGCAGGGGAAGGATTTATACACAAGGAGAGGTCATGTAATACCCTGTATTGAATTTAAAAGATAAGTGAGACAATGCCTTTTTCTCTGGTATAAACAAAGAAAAATAATGCCAGCAGTTTTGACTGCAAACAAGAAGTTGGGAGGAAACAGTAGTGCAAGGAAATGCTTACAGCAAATGTTATCAATCTAATGCTACATTTTAACCAGGATAATTACATTATCAAGTGTTACTCAGTAAATTCTTTATAAAGTTCAAATCAACCACATTCATGTTCAAAATAAGCTTTTGTAAATGCTCCTTAACATGCAAGAAAATACACCTAATGACAGATTGCCCCAATTGACAAGCTATGACAGCTGAATTGTACTTCTCTTTGATACCTCTAAGATCTTCAGACCTTTAAATCATTCACAGCTTTATCTTAGAAGGTGAAATTACAGTTCCACCTTAGGCAAGGAAGTTGCAAGTGATATTTCTACCATAATAATGAATTAAGTTCCTCCCTCAGCTGAAAATTCTCATGGAACCTTAAATCAATAAGGTATCTGATGCATATGATTCTATACTCTTGTTTCCAATGGTTCCACTGTGCATATAAATCTATCGTACAGCCACATTTGCATTTAAAGAGAAACTCCCTTGTTTTTATTGTGCACCTGCTCCATGTAAGCCTATCTTCTCTGCCTCCTTTGAGAAACAGACAGATCTGACAGAAAAAGAGAAGCACAGACACAAGGCTCCTACAAGTCGTCTTGCCAATTATCTAAGCATTATTTCCGTTAGTTTAGTTATGGTCCTATTCTGACAACAGTTGAAAAGAACAACCACTTGCCTTTCCAAAATCCAACACTTCTCAACTTTTTTCAACGTATTTTTCATCTTGACAAGGAACATATGCATTTCAGCTGTATTTTCTAAGCAATAATACAGTAAAACTTTGCCAAATGGGTTCCTTACAAAGACTTTCACCTAAAAGTTAT